>CM062600.1:2626999-2851999 GCA_031468815.1 Morus bassanus | reverse complement strand
AATGTTTTCTCTTTCTGGAGGCTTGACCTGTTGGTAAATATTTCTACGGTTCCAAACATGAAGTATATAGGTATTTCCAAATGCCCAGGGACATACCAGAGGTAACCTAAACTCTGATACACACTTACTGACATGACCAGAGCTGGGCTGATCAAGGAAACACAATGCTATCTTAAACCCACTTTCTTCTACTATCCTCTTCTGTACTTGCATCAAAATAGGTTTGCCAGACCTCAGACTTCAACTGAATGATTTAACCTCACTGTCGCTAATAGAGTAGTGGACTATGTGATACTTTTTCTTTAATACATTTGAATTTTTAGTGCCATTCTGTATAAACATAAATATATTCTAGGGTATTTTGTCTGTATACTTCAAAGCTCTAAAAATATAAAATAAAATCCTGAGTGCTCTCTGTCTTCACAAGCTACTTTCACTGCAGAGACTTTTCAAAGACTGTAACTCAAATAGACTTTTAGATTTACAAACAGAGATTTGAAGATAACAGTTTGAGGGGAGAAAAACAGGGGGTTTTCCGTAAATATCAGTCTTGCAAAAACTGCTGTCCCATGATTCCATGCTTATTTTTGTTAATGGTTCAGAGCAAGTGAAATTGAAGAAAAAGGTTATGTCCATCTAAGCAGCAGTTTCATTTCTGTTCAGACAGATATAAAAGCACCCTCTATCATGGTTGCTGTACCTGTTTTTTGCCTCTTTCTGAACTGGTGAGGTCTGTATTTCTGTTTTTTTCTTATAGAAGAAGGATAGTTGTATTTCAGAATTAATCCTTAACAACTTTTCATTTTTCAGTAAGCAAAGAGTTAATTCTGTTACCGTGAAGAGTTCACATTTTGTGACTCAAGAACTTCTCTTCTCATTGAGAAAGGCATGTTAGCTTGTGCCAAAAAGGTTTGTCTTGCACTGCTTTGATCAGTTTACACCATTTAATAATCAAAACACTTTTGCTCCATCATTTAACAGACAACTTAATCAGCTGGGCTGTGATCTCCAGCTCAGCAACCAGATGAGACTCTCTTGATGTGGGCTTTGCCACTCTGATTTTTTTCCCTGCAGTAACTGAACATCTAGCTGACAACCACAAACACTTGTGCACAATTTAAAAAAAAAAAAAAAAAGTTACATATTTTTAAGCTGCAAATGCACAGCTGTGAAATTCAAGAAAAAGCTGTACAATTTTCACTTGCAAATTTATGGGTTCATGAAGTAACATCATTGTGGTTGGCGGATGATATGATTGCTGGCTCTTTTCCTATTCACCCTGCCTTTTCATACCTTTCCACTATTCTTGGGTTCAAAACCACATTTTTATTCTTGGGTTTTTTTACCAGTAGCTAATCTTTAATTCTCATATAAAAACTACAAAGTAAATGATAATATTTTTATGGTAAATTATTTCAATGTCTTATTGCATCCAATCTTGCAGTACATTTGCAACTTGTTTTTTAAATATAGTAATTGACATTTTGCTTTTGATAGGGTGACAGGCAAACCTCTTTTCTTCCAAGAATTATTCTCTCTCACAGGATAAATGCTATAGGGTCTGAAAATTAGTGTGGTTCATTTTTGGTTTCTGTACAAATGTTGTCAGGGTGGTATTTTCTATTATAGTAGTATATTTTAAATGAGGTCTGAGATTTTTATTTGTTTTTAATTTGCCTTAAAAATTAATTGTGCTATGAAAAGTCCTAGAGCAGTGCCAGTTCCTGCTTATGTCACATTTTTTCATACTCAGAAATACAGAACTTGAAAACTATGATGTGAATGTTAATACCCTGTAAAATTTGACAGTGTCTGGAATTGTTAGAACCAGTACTTCTAAAGCATTTCATTTGTACTCACCTTTACTTAAGTTCAGTGCCACTGTCTCAATTTAGACCGGTTCAGGCTCTGGCTCACAGTTAAGTCTCCTTGCAAAGAGTCTAGTCGGAAAAGTTCAGAGAGGTCCTGAAAATACCTATAATTAGTAGATCCGCAGAGTCAGGGTAACACCACTGTGAAAATCACGGGCAGTGACATTCAGCCCTTGACCTGAATAGCATTTCCCAGTTCTGAGATGATAGGACTCAAGGTATATTTCCCTTTACTGTTATAACTTCCTGTAGCAGAGATATATAAACCATTCACAAATATTAAAGATGATGTGGTAATTGACATTCATGCTGTACCTTACAGTACCCGTCTTCTCTTTTTTTTTTTGCCTTTTAACACTGTGGCATTTTTCCTTAAGAAATGTGTATACTGTTGTCCCTATGGAGAGAGGAGAAAGGCACTGTGATTCGAGTGCCAGGGTGGAACATGGACCAGAACCCCATCCCTCCTGCAAAATCTTGTGTGTGACGATGGCATGTAGCATAATTCTTTGTACTGTAACCAACCACATGCAAAACAAAGCATATGTATTCAACACAATGAGTCACCTAGACGTTACTAAAACAGAGGCCGTAAAAGAGCCAAAAATGAGGTTCTTAAGCTTAACAGTAAGCCTTGATCTATCTCCTGATAGGCAGATGTAACACACATTTTAGCAGGGGTAGAGTTAGATGAATGGTCTTTTTTGGTGAAGTGCAGCTGATTTTTACTTTTTTTTTTTTTTCTCTAATGTGACCTGTGCATGTTAAAGGCCACAGCTAATTTAGCTATCCTTGTTGTTTTCCATGGGCAGTTACACAGCATACAAGGTACGCTACATAAAAAGGTTACCCTGGGTTCCTTCGCTGCTGGATATAAATGTACATTATAATGCACTGAATAGGCTAATTAGGAATTAAACATTCCTTTAAAATCATTTTAAACTCAAATTATGCTGACAACCGAATTTTTTTTAGCTCTTTCTCTAATAGTTGTGTTAGACAGTGAAGAGCTGTGCTCCAAGTCTTGACACATTGTTCTGACTTATGCTCAATAGCAAAGCATGGCTCTAGGGAATAGTTTTGAACCAAAGTACCTGCTTGTGACAGGTGAACTCCAGTTCTCCTGGTTTTTAACTACAAGACCAGTATTCTTCTCCAGAGTTTTTGAACCCTTCCCCCACCCTTTTCGCTGTAAAATCTGCAGACCCCCCAGGAGTTTAGCGCAGTAATAGAAAAGGTGACAACCTTACATCTAGCACATATTTTTCTGTACTTTGCTAGATGTGAATTAACTGACAAAATCATCAAAAGAATTTTGAGCAGTGGTGCTCAGTGAAAAGCAGAGGTTAAATGGGTAAATAAAAACTGATTTTATGGCTATGTCCAGTAATCCTATATATAATATTTCAGATGAAGATTAAAAGCACCAGCTGAAGAGAAAACATTTTCAGTGTCAGTGAAGTTAAAACATGTCAGCAGTGTTTTCTTCTGTTTATATTGTCTCACATGCAAGAAAGGATGGATTGAATTCATATCTGAAACAAGACAAGATTTTCCATCTGACCTCATTATGTGTTTCTCTGGAGTGCATCCCTGGTTTTCTGCCTGAACTAAAATGCGTGCAGAGGAAAGTGAATACAAAGCAGCTCTGCACTGCTGTTACCAAATCATTTTAATAAGACGGAGGTATTTATTGTTTGCCACAGTCATATCTTAATTCTAAGAGTCATTAGCACACACTAGATCCCTTTGTTAAAGCAATCCCTGTAAGCGGAGGCGTGAACTAATGAGGGGCTTTATGCGTTCCAGCGCAGTTGGCAGCAGAGATGAAGTAGCATTACAGTATATCAGAGAGATTTATACTGAGAATCCTTAATAGAAAGATTTTTGGGAACTCGGCCGTCATCTCCTTATAAATAATTAAAATTAACAAATTATCATTGTTATAATTCAGGCAGTTTTGCTTTCTGTCAGCATCCACAGTATAGTCAAGGTTATATTTCCTTTGTTGTAATTTGCAGATTTTTCATAATCTCAGAATATTTGCCCTTTCTACCTGCAGCCTCTTCAGAGGTCAAAACCCATTGTAGATGCTGCTCTTGAGCTGGTAGAATTTTTAAAGACTTAAACCTGTTCCAACTTTGCATAATGGTGATGTCATCAAGTTAAGTATTTTTTTTAAATTCATGTTTTAGTGTAGCACAGAATAATACTTTCTGCTCCTGCTGCTGCAATACCACATTAATGCTTCCTTACTATCACTTCACAGAACATAAACAAACGGTTGAAACAATCCATTTCCAAACGATGTGTCTTCATCTATCCCTCTATATTAAAAATATTTTTAAAGCTATTTTAAAGCTGTGTAATTTTGCTTGCCTCAAATGTGCTGGACTACTACTATTAAAGTTTAAGTCAGATTAGAAAGGAGTTATCAGATGGCAATTCTCCAGCAATCAAGGCACATTGTAACTTGTTCATGAATTTTATTTTTTCTGACTATTTAATTGATATTACCAAGTGTGACTGGAGAGAGTTTTCCAAACCACCTAGCTGATTTGTGAGACTCCACAGGTAAGGTCTTTAACTGCACCCCACTTTTCCCAAAATACATAGGCCAAGGATGTTTTTTCTTATATGTCAGAAGATATAAGTGACATGATACCTCCAATCTCTTATCCTGCACCTAGCTAAGGTTTGTACTGGTGTAATTAACTTAATTAAAAACAGTATTATCCCTAATAAAATAATTATACTTGAATACCAAGCCATGTCCAATTGTCTTAGGAGTCTGCGTCTCAATGACTTACAGTGGCTTTGGCTTCTCAGTGCTTAGCACATTTTTAAAATTTTAAAATTGTAGTCATATTAAAAGGCTATTAGCAAAGATTATTAGTGATAATAATATCCAGTGCCAAGCTACAGCAAGCCAATAAATTAATATTTAAAACCAAGGAAAATGAGGAAAGACATTTCAGGGGGAGGTGGAGAGGAAAAGTTTCATCCTGACAAATGAGACTGTCAGATAGAGACCTAGAGGTGCCCTCACTGGCAGGCAGTCAACAAGATATCAACAGGACCCATGAATGGTTAGATTTCAGATATGGGAATTAGGTGAGGTCACTTTGGGCTGAAAACTTTCCAAGTATTTAAGTTTTTGGAAAAGGAGAGAAATAGGTTTGTTTCATTAAAAAAACAATTTGTCCCTAAACATTGAGGGGAAAAAGTCATAAACCAAGCCATACATGTGAGAAGAGTCTATATCTCGATCTTTGATCATGATGTGAGATAAGAATTTTTGCAGGAAACCACAATTGGGGAGTTTCTTTTCAGGCAACATAACATTTCTTTTCCTTCTTACATTAAGCAGGAAATCTTCATTATTAGAGAACTGAAGAAAACCAATTTTCTTGCCTTTCCTACTTATTCTACTACTGCTTCTTATTAAAAAATATATTTTGAACAAGTTTGCTGATGTTTTAATAAAAAGACTTGTTAGTTGCTCAGGAGAGCTATGCTGAAGATTTGAGTAAGTCTAAAAGGACCTAAGATATCTTTTACAGGGCTGTATTAAAGAAGAGTCAGAAATCTCATTCTTCACCACCAAGGTCCAGTTTGTGAACAGCTGAAGAGATGGAAACAGAAGTTGCTTAGGTCCCATATGCACACCTGCTATAGTGTTAACATATATCCTCTTAACTTAGTTTTAAGTGCTGGAGATGTCTTAAAGAATTTTCCATAGGATACAAATCAAGTATGTATTTTGTTGTCAGAAATTCCCATTAATTTTGGCACAGTTCCTACTTAACAGGGTAAAAATGTCTGCAAAGGTGTGTGATTAGGCTGGTTGTCCTGAATTTGCAAATTCTGAGGTAAAAATGAACCTGAATCAAAGTTTGGTCAGAGCACTTCCAAACCCAAGGGTCTTTTGCCTCTAGATAAGATTAGGGGGTTTTTCAGTTTCCAGAAGGAACAGCAATGCTCTGTGTAACACTTTCCTCCTTTGAAGGCTGTTAGGATTTGGATTTTTACTTCTGTTTTACAATTAATTTCAACTCATGCAAATGACTGAAATCCCAACACATAAGTTATTTCTGGATTAGTATTGTTGTGTCTGATAAAATTGCAACAGAAGAGATTCATCAATAATTTTAAGTAAGTAAACGTGATGTTTTCTCACACATTTATGACATCACTCTTTGTATGAATTACAGCTGAAGCATTGGGTGCTAAATCAGTGATTTTTTCATCCTGAGTGAATAAAATAATCCTTTTTATGAAACTAGTCTAAGTAATCAGTTCAGAAATTTAGCAGCATATAGAGTCACCCTTACTACTAAGGGTCTGTCAGCTCTTTAAAACCCTTTTTCTTCTATCCACAGACAGTATAACCTGAAAGTTAAAAAATGCTTCTGTGCCAAAGCATGGTGGGGAAAAAAAAAAAAAGAAAGAAAATAATCTCAGAGCCAATTTTATATTGTATATTTTCACCGGTGCTTATATTTCTCAAAAATATGTGGTCTTAAAGTTCATACTGTGGGTGCTATGGTCCCAGTAGAGGTAGGTAAGGTGAGGACAGAGAAGCAAGCCTAGATTTGAAATGTTCCTGCCTTTTTTTCTGTTTAAGCTAGAGTTTTAACTTTATCATACGCCAGCATTTTTGTATTTATAACTGTTGGCTAGCTTAGTGTTGTACAAGAAACCTTCTTCTCGCTTCCATTAGGAGCAAGCAGGTTAAATTAGATGCATCAAAATGCATTGCTACTCTACTTGGAGCTAGGGTAACACCGCAAAACAATAGCGTGAGGGGAGTGAATGCTTATCAAAAGAAAGTTTACTTTCGGCGTTAAGAATTAATTTAGCCGAATTGGTGCAGTGAAAGTGGTAAACACAATCCCCGTCACTGTTGTTTGTCAGGGTGTATTATATCACCCTGGATTGCTTTGTCAATAATCTGCCTGGTCTGCAAGCTAGAAATCTAAGATTGCCAGGATGAGTGACAGGCTGGAGATAGCTGATAATTCTAAGGAATTGGAGGTGTAAAATCTTTAAGGACCATGTCTACAGTATAAATGCCAGGGTATCTCCACATCACTCTGTACTTACAAAGGCAACAGCATTGTTAATGGCAGCCTGTCTGTCCATCAAGTTTGCTACAGGAGGATTTATCCCTCTTTCACTCCTTATCTTCCGTTGCTGTGTTTATTTCTAAACCAGCTGCAGAATAAATTGCCTCTTGTCTTCACCTCCTACACTGAGTACAATGATATGTTCAGTAAAGCCTTAAACCATGGTGTTTTTCAAGCATTTCTTTTTCAGAACAGCAACTTCTAATTTTGTTTGTATATCACTACACTCAGACCTTTCCATTTTAGGCACTGTAAACACAGGTTGTTTGGTTTTTTCCCCCTTTTTACTTTACTACTTTCAAGATTCATAAATCTGTTCTGTATTGCTAAGGTGTTTGAAATACAGAAGGGAAGACATAATAGAACTGGTTCAGCTGATTAATATGATGTGGATGTAATATGGCAAAAACAATCCTTTTGTACAACACAAAATATATTCAGAAAAGTGACTGTAAAGATATCCTGACGTTTCATGTTTGTTATGTCTCAGTGACTTCTTTCTCGAGTAGGTACTTTGTAAATAAAACAAATGTTTTTCTAGCTGTCAGCCTTGCAAATGGAATCTGAAAGTCAAGTTACATAGCTGGTGGCCATGTAGTCATATTAAAGGTTCCAGATTTGGTTAATTAGTCCACTGATTATGGCACAAGAGACAGTGTTAACATGCTATCTCTTGCTTCTGCAATAAAAAGTGCTGAAAAGTATTTTATAATCATAAGGCTACTGAGGTCATAGGGTTTTTAAGTAGAATATCATTTACAAAATCACTAGTGCACACTGACCTGAAGAGAGTTCAGGTTACCTTAACATCTGCCTAAAATAAAAAAAAAAAATAAAAATAAAAAGGCAACTAATTGGAAATGCTTGGTTACATTATTTTGCCTACTCTTTTATATTTCCAGACATATGAGGTTTTCTACCTACTGCTCCTAGTTGAGATCAAAAGTAGAAATTGAAGTACCAGCACATGAAGGGAGGATATTGTCAAAAGAACTTGGTCTAATCAGAAGCAAAGTTTATATCATTATGATTTTTATTAGCAGATATCAATACTCAATAAATTACAGTGGTTTGCTTACTCGCTTAAAACCATTAAAAGGGTAAGTAATAGACTCTCAGAAAAAACAGAACTTAGCATTCCAGTGCATTGCAGTGGCACTATTAAATTGTATTTGTTTGTTAAATCTATTTGGCTAAGCTATGCTAAGTAATCATGAATGATATCTCTGTTTCATCTTAACACTCAAGCTTCCATGAATACCTGTATATACTCTTCTGCTGTATTTTCTCATCAAATGAAAAATCTGTCAATAAATCCCTTATTTACAGTTCCCAGAATGAAAACAAAACCATTACTTAATAATTACTGTATATTGAGATAAAAATCCTATTAGCCAGACATACACATAGAGGTGGGCCTTTTATTTCTTCTGAAATTCATTACTGAACTCTGTGGTCAGAATTTATTTCTGAGAAAACAGTCATGCATTTACGGGATGCAGAGTGAGGCAACATTTAGATGAATCTTTTGAGCCAGTGTAAGTTGTTACAACAGCCAAAAAAAAGCAGACCTGTTCTCCCATTGCACCTCATTTCCACCTCCGTACCATGTGGGTTCTTTCACAGATCTTTTGCAGTCTTATAGTGAACTGCATCAAGGAATTACATGAATTAACCTGGTGGTGGTGTTTGTTGTTGTTAATTTTTATTATTATTATTATGTACTAATACTAGCTTATTCAATAATCATAATCATAATAGCTGGGGGGGTTGTTATTCACTTTTTGTTTTGTTGTCATACAGAATAATTCACTGACCTAGTTCAGCAAGTGGTCACAAAAGCCCATGTACTAACCAAGGGGATGTAGGTTATGAAAGGGTAATAGATCAGCCAGAAACAGGGTCAAAGACAAAGTTGCTTCTTTTGGTGGTGGTCTCAATTTATGCTGGTTTAAATTGCTTATCAAACTGTATTCTAAAATGCTCATATCTCACTCGTTTATTCTAATCAAAGTATTAGAAGGGCCCACAGTGGCTAGAGTGGGAATAGTTACCTTTTATACTTATATTTCATGGAGACAGGAAAGACATCTAACACAAGGACAGTGTACCTGAAGGCCAGTATCTGTAACACACTGAACATCAGTGTTTGATTTCCTACCAGTCAATCACTTATTCAGTGGCTGTGGTATGATCTATTGACGACATCATCATTGCCATACATAGGCCAAGTTACACGATTTAGTTAGCCATTACTGAAAAACGTTTTGAAAAGTAAGGTGCTGAATTTGTGAATTGCACCAGAAGTGCAATAGATACTGACTCAGAAAAAGGTTTATTTACCACAGTCCAGCTACTCATATATAACAGCATCTTAACCATAGCTTTGCAGGAGAACATCTCTTTCAGAATTGAGGCTGGAATAAAACATAACAGTAACGTCATTAGAAGGTGAAGTATTTATATCTAGGATATATTTATACATATTGGCTTAAAGTTGTAGGTTCATGAGAATTTACAGGAATATGTAAAATTAACATAACATCTGAAGTATTTAGCATCCCTTCATTCAAGGTCATAGGTACAGTTAGTTAACAAGGAAAAGACCTTTTTTTCTATAGATCTGATTTTACTTAAATTGACCCTTATTTGTTGACACTCTCTCTTTTATCCAGAATAATTTTCAATTTTTTTTGTAACAGGCATTAATCCTCTTCTTAAATGAGGTTTCCTGTACCAATGTGACTATATTACTAGTGAGCTAAGCTTGGCCTCAGCAAACCATTCAGCAGTGTTAGTTGCTTACAACTCTTTAATATAACTTTTTCTTGTTATTTCCTCTACTTGGCTATTGCATTTACCCTCCATCTGTCTCTCTGCAGAGGTTCGTGCATTGTGCAGCATCTGATACTCTTTTTCTTCAGAGGATGTATTTGTTACCTCTGCTGTGTGCCAGGACCTCCTCTTGATGTTGTGCCAATGACTGTAAGTCACATTCTCAAATGCAAAATGTCTTGTCTTTAGATCACATCTCCTGCCTCTTCTCCCCACTCATGATGCACCATGTAAGACAGGAGGTGAACTGTTCACAAGAATCACTGAAGTTAGACATAAAAGCTTCCCAAAACTTTATAAAACTTGATACAAAATGTAGGATTCATAATCACATCAGTTGCAAATAATACACTTTAGGTTTTTTGTTGAAAATATCTCCTGACGCTGTAACATGGAAATAAGCTCTGTGTCTTCTGTTATTAGGTCAAAATATAACCTGCATCTTTTCTAATTCTGATAAATAACATGATCTTCCATTGTCCCTTTGTAAGAGAGAACCTCCAAAAGGAAGTGGTGAAAGAAAAGCTCTTGGCAAAGTCTCCTTGGGCCAGTGCCCAACTTAAATGCTCACAGTCATGCTGGTGATGTATGGTTTTAGTCCCACTAAAAATGCTGGGGAACAATACCAGAATCATAGCAAGACTGTATGTGTGTAAGTATGTGGACATCAACAGCTCCGCAACATCCAGCCCTGCCTTCAGGTATACTGGGCTGTAGGGGCAAAGCATGTATTATTTTTCCCCTTTGTGTCTGGGAATACAGAGAGAATAGTGTTCACAAGAGTTTTCAAGGGCCTTGAACTATGTGCACAAGCCTCCCCAAGTCAGATGATGCCTCAGAGGAGATATATTCACATAATTTCCCTGCATATGTGGATCTGTAGGAAATGTTTTTGACCTATGTTTTCACTTCAGTCAAAATTTAATAGATTACAGTGTTCAAGGAAAACTGCAAAAGTGGCAACTATAAGGTTTATAGAAAGAAAGATGATGGTCATTTAGATAAAACTTCTGTATAACTGTTTTTATGTGAAATAAATTCCATCAGCTGAGTAAGTCTTTTGTGAGACATTTGACTCCAAAGCAGAACAACCATCATCAGTCTAAGGAAGGGGAGCTGCAGATGAGGGCATTTATATGTAGCTGAAATCCAGATACAAGATGGATTTGAAGTGACACATCTTTGAGCAGGCAAGCTATTAACAAGATTGTTCTTTGTCGAGGACATTCAATAACCAGATCGTCTATAACAAGATAATCTCGCGTGAGAGATAAACTCAACATTTGTGCCATGATGAAACAGTTCAAAAAAGTAATAAAATACAGAGGAAAAACTGTGAACAGATCTGTGTGGGAGCACTGAATAAAAGCAAATTCTGGCCTACTTTGTACCTGAGTACCTGTGGTTTTGGTTTCTTCTTGCGTTTATTGCTCAGACGCTTTCAGAGGGTGGCATTTTTGGAGGGGATTCTATTGTTAAGTAGCAAATGGCAACAGAAGATTAGGTTTGCAAGATGATAATGTTTGGAGACAGTACCAAAAGCTTTATTGTGCAGAAACACCTTTGCTGTAAAGTTTGTATGTGGTCCCAAACAATATAACCTATGTCTGCTGAAGCAACATCTCTGTGGTATAACTACATCTGTATCAGATTCTACCACACTAATAATTTTGAGAGCTCAATATCTATTGTATTTCTTATAGCAAGAGTTCCTATAGTGGAAGTTATCTGTTTGCAAATGCTAGGGAAACAGGAAAACTGAAAACTGCCTTATATATTAGCATTCTGTGACTTTTTTAGAAAAGTATGGAATTTCTGTGTCATACTGGTGGTCAGCTTTGGAAGGAAATAAAACCTCTAATAATTTTATAACGTGGTGGATGTTTATGGGTTTGGCTTTCATTATCAAAGCACTTCAAAAACATTAACAAAATCAATGATTCAAAGAGAGGTAGTTAATCCTTGTTTCTGTGACAGAGAGAATTCAAGTGCCTTGCCCAAGGTTGTGGAAGGAGTCAATGTCAGAATCAGAGTTACAGAAATCAGAATTTCCTATTTCCCAAGCTGTCTTTTTCTTTTTTCTATTAAAATTTGAAATGTATTCTCTTCTTCAGCAGGTAGTCAGTTTGTCATAAACATGAATATTGGTATCCCTTGTAAATTTATTCTAATGATACTCTTCATAGAAATAATCCTTTAGAAATCAGTATTTGCCACAATAATATCCTGTGGTAGGGAATGCCACAGATGAATGATGTCTTTATGTAAGTCAATATGAGAGTAATGGGGAGCTATCACTTCTTTATATGAATGCTCTTTTTTATTTCAAGAAACATATTACTTTACTTTACTACAATTGCAACTACCATGCAACAATATTTTTCTCTTCCTGGCAAATCCACATTAATAGCTTTCTCTGTGGTTTCTGGTTTTTTTTTTTTATTATTTTTTGCTAAAACTGAGAACGTTTAGCATTGCTCTGGTCAACACTACAGCAGAGAACACCATTGCTAAAGCAGTAATGTATGTGTTCAGCAAAATTAATTATAAAAAATATTTAGGAATAGCTGGACATGTTAACTCACTTTTTTACACTCTTGGCCTTTTGTTGCATGTTGGTATGCATGTGCTAATTTAGGTTTAAATATGGTGCTTGAGGACAGTGACTTGCAAGAAGTGGAGGAGGAGGAAGCGTCCTTCCTTCAGCATAGCATGTTAAAGTGGGTGCTTCCTCACTGCCCTCTATGCAGTGTGCCTCTAAGCAGTGAGAGGCTGGAGACAGCAAATAAATGTCAAGGCTGGTCAGCTACAGGGGCAAAAAAATCCCAAAAAGCCAACCATAAAGACACTAACAAGTGGAGAGACAGAAATTTCGTGGTGGAAAAATTATTGTTCTGGAAAATGCTGTTTTGACGAAATTTAAATATTCTTTGGAAACATGCAGATTTTCTCGTATTTTCTGACAGAAAACCGGCAGAATCACTGCCAGCTCACCCACCTCCCCAACAGCTTGCCTGGCAGCCCTGGGAGACCCAGCTCGCATCAGGGTTCCCAGCACTTCCCGGCTCCCCGCTGCAGATGCGAGAGGCTTGCAGGGGCCCTGGCTGCTGGTACTGCCAAGCACCCAGTTGTATGGCAGAGAGCCTGGGAGCAGGTTATCAGGTCTCTGGGCAACCTGGGATGCCTCATTTATGCTGAAATACCACATTGATAGGGTTAGGTTTGGTCTGCACATTTTTGTTTGTTTCTTTTGGGATTTTTTTGGTTGGTTCCCCCTCACCTTAGATTCTCAGATAAGATCTCAAAATTCTCATTCCCTGGGATTTTTTTCAGTGCTGAAGTTTGACTCTGCTTTAGAGTTTCAGACTTTCCTGCAGAGCTAGAAATCCAGACTCTGATCCACCCTGAACCTCCTAACTTCTCCCCAGGAAAGCTTTCAGTATCCACCTGGGGAAAATCAGGCTCCTATCAAAGAGTGAAATGGCTGCCTCTCAGTACGATGATTTATTTAAGAATCTCAGAGGGGCAGAGGGAGAGTATTACTAACAGGAAAAATGCTTTGTGGGACTGTGATACCTCAGGATGAGAAAGCTACATTGCCCTGCCAAGAGTAAATATTTCTGTCATATTTTGGTTTTATCACTACATGTGTGTGGGTGGATGGAAGCAGCTCAACAGTTTTGTTGCTGTCATATTTTTTATTTTATGTTTATTTTTGTTTAAAACATTGGCATTGATTTCAGAAGCCAGGAGGGGGAGACACCTAAGAGCAAGAGGTTCATTATATTGATCTTTTTGGGTTGCTTTTGTTCTTCTTAACACTGTTGCTGTTGGGTTGGTCAGAACAGGGAAGTGTTGTTATGAGATGCTGGGACAAGTCACAAAATTTTCAGCTGTAAAAGTCAAGACTTCGTTTTCAGTTGTAAACTCATAATAAATGAGAGCCAGGTGTTCAGTCTTTGATTTGGCCACTGCTCAGGGCTTGTTGCCTTTATTTTAGTTGTACAATGGTGACATTGACTTGGCTATGGAGCCTGTACAACACTGTATACTATATATCCTTAGTTTCTTTCTCAATCATTAATAAATTCAAGAAATACAGGGAAATATATAAATAGCTGCCAAGTGTGAGACAGATAGAGCCTCATTGAATGCAAAGTTATTCTAGTTTCAATATGTCTTTCTTTCACACTATCTCTCCTCTTTCATCCTTTTCCCCTCACATTACCAGCCATCTGATTCTCCTACCCATAATATGTGTTTGTAGCTGATTCAAGGCTCTAATCATTTCTACTAAAAAGATTCAATATTGCTAATGTGATGATACTGCTCTCAGATTGCTGCTGCTCTCTCACCCGTTAGAGGTTCCCAGCATTGGGCAGGATTTTTATGAATCGGTTTCTGCAGGACATGTAAAGTGACCTTTTGGTAGCTATGTGTAGATACAAAGAGGAGACTAGCCAATCTTAATGGTACTGTCTAAGAGAAATGTACTGCAATACTTCCTTCACATCTGAATCGCGCTTTGTTAGCAGCATCCTGTGCAGAAACAGGTAGTGCTACCAGTCACCCGCAGCAGCCCCTCTGAAATGGCCTTTTACAGGTTGTAGAAATGGTCTTTAGAGATTTACGAATTCTGGATATTACTGGAAGATTGCTAAAGCCCTGATTTGTCCTCGTCATCTTTGAGGGAGGTCTGAGAAGGTAGCTGCCCTGGAGGGATTGTCATGGTTTAGCCCCAGCTAGCAACTAGAGCCCCCACCAGCAACTTGCTCACTCCCCATGGGTGGGATGGGGAGAGAATCAGAAGGATAAAAGTGAGAAAACTCGTGGGTTGAGATAAAGACAGTTTAATAGGGAAAGTAAAAGCTGTGCACACGCAAGCAAAGCAAACCAAAGAATTCATTCACTCCTTCCCACAGGCAGGCAGGTGCTCAGCCATCCCCAGGACAGCAGGGCTCCATCACACGTAGCGGTGACTTGGGAAGACAAATGCCATCACTCCCAACATCCCCCCTTCCTCCTCCTCCCCCAGCTCTGTGTGCTGAGCATGACGCCATGTGGTGTGGGACATCCCTGGGGTCAGTGGGGGTCACTGTCCCGGCCGTGTCCCCTCCCAACCCCTTGTGCCCCCCCAGCCCCTTGCTGCTGGGGTGGGGTGAGGGGCAGCAAAGGCCTTGACGCTGTGTAAGCCCTGCTCAGCATGAACGAAAACATCCCTCTATTATCAGCATTGTTTTGACCACAAATCCGAAACATAGCCTCATACTAGATTCTATGAAGAAAATTAACTCTATCCCAACCAAAACCAGCACAGGTATGTACCCAGGTTCATTGAGGAGCAAGCAGTTGGAGCTTCCCAACCTTTTGGGAAGTAGGAAGATAGTTACATATTTTTTTCCAGCTCCAATCACCTTTCCTATATACATGGGGCCTGTGCACAGTCTGACCACATGTATAAGAGACCAGAAATACAAGGAGAACCATCCTCAAATATCCATCAACCTCTGTTTGCCTGACCTCAAACATGGTATTAGCAAGTCAGTGAATTCCTGTTATTTTAATATACAGATTTGGTAAGACCAGTGCAGCTTTTCTCATATCTGCAAAACGAAAGGAGCCTGTGCTTGGAATATTAGTAGGAGTGTTAAAGAAAAAGATTTAGTTGCTCTGGCAGTGCCATGTGGAAAATCTTGCACAATGCCTGCCTAAGCTTTGTCTGGCTCCAGCTAATGTTATTAGTCTCCCACATACATGAGCATTAAATTCATTTATGAATATTTAAAATAAAAATAAAAATGTTGGCAGTTAAGTGGGAGAAATTATTTGTCATCTACACAATTTGTCATTAATCAAATAATAGAACAGGGAGGAAAAGATAAAAGAGCAACAGAATTGTGCTAGCAGATTTCTTCTTTTGTTTTCCTTCCTGCGGCAAATTTCGAAACTTGTAGAATCTGCCCTCTTCATGCACCCTTCAGCTTCTCTCTTCCATTTATCCCTGGCAGCATTGAGAAAATATATTTCTAAGCTATTTCCCAATGGCAGTTAATATTACTTAGGAGTGAAGTTTATTTCATTATACTGTCTGTTGGGGAAACTTCATCATGAACACACCAAAAGGAAGACCCATTCCCTGGACAGTAGAGTTAGTGAGGTTTTGCCCAATTGTTGATACTTCTGCCATCCCATCCCATAACTCCCTGATCTGCTTTCTAGGCCTGAACTCATCCCTTCAGCCTCTTTTTGTTCCTTAATCAGAAACTATTCTTTTTCTTAGATGTTCAGCATTTTCAGTCCAACACTGTCTCATCCACCAAGGACCTGTACAACCCCAAATGCAGCCACACAGTCACTATTTGACCTGGACATCCATGTCAACTCCTGCATCCTGCTTGTGATCCCCTTCTGCAGTGGACCTGCTTTAATTAAACTGCCCACCTGATGCTTTTAGGAATAGGGCAAAGCCTGAAGGAAGGGTGAGACAGGAAAAAAAGCAGTACTTTCTGGACCAACATGAACTGAAAAAAGTGAATCAGAATGTGATTTACAGCACATTTTTTTCATAAGTTTTACTGCTTATACATTTCTCTCAGCAGTGTGGAAGTGAAATACAAAAAATGTTGCCAAGTGAAATTCCTAATGGATGCCTAAGAGAAGAATCTGTTCTTCCCAGCTTTATATGACACTAGGTGTTTTTATGCCTTTTTTTTTTTACTTTTTTTTTTATTTTTTCCGTTTTTGATGCTGTATTGGCTAAGATGATAAGAGAGATAATTTAGGGGCAAATCTACACCTGAAAAGCCAAAATCATTGCTTTTCCCTTACAGAGGGCTTCCGGGGGAATATAATAGAGGGAATCATGGGCAGTTTACCAGCAGCTGTGATATGTATCTGGCATTAAAAAAAAATATATATTAAAAAAAAAAAATCAATGGCTTTTCCTCTTTGAGTTGCTGGAACCCCCGTGACAGGCACTGCAGCTACTCAAACCCCCACAACAGGCACTGCAGCTGAACCAGAGAACCAACTTGTGCCAGTATCAGTTGCCCCTATACATAAGAAGAAATACAAGAAAATCAGCTTATTTATTAAGAGATGAAGATGAACCAGGGCCATCATGAGGAGAGGAGGAGGAAGAGGAAGATCTTGTAAATGGGGCAGTAACCTCCCAATCCCTACCCCTGAGTGAGCTGCGAGACATTCGAAAATATTTTGGCCGTGGTCCAGTTGAGCACATTGTCACCTGGCTGCTCTGATGCTCGGATAATGGGGCCAGCAGCCTAGAATTAGACGGTAGGGAAGCCAAGCAGCTGGGATCCCTTTCTAGGGAAGGGGGCATTGACAAAGCAATTGGAAAATGGGCACAGGCCCTCAGCCTCTGGAGGCAACTTGTGTCAGGCGTGAAGGAAAGGCATCCCTTCAAGGAAGATGTTATATGTCACCCAGGAAAGTGGAGCATCATGGAGAGAGGTATCCAGTACCTGAGGGAATTAGCTATGCTGGAGGTGATTTATGAAGACCTGGACAGCGAGCAGTTATCCAAAGATCCAGATGAACTTAAGTGCACACAATGAGTGGCAGAAGTTTGTACGGAGTGCACCATCATCACATGCCAACTCAGTGGCAGTAATGACCTGGAAAGATGAGGAGGGACAAATTGTGGATGAATTAGCTGGTCAACTCTAGCAATATGAAGAAAGTCTCTCTTCCTCCCTATGGGCCTGTGTCTAAGCTGTGGAAATACTGTCCTGGGAGTCCCAGCAACTCAAAGAGGATATGTCCTACTCTGTCCCCGTATGGACCAGTATCTTAGCATCCCTCTGCTCAAGAGAGAGGATATAATGGATACACACCATGGGCCACCCTATGGCTTTTCCTGTCTGACCATAGAGAGACATGAGGAAGTGGGATGTAAAATCTACCTCAACCCTAGAGGCACGGGTATGTGAGTTGCAAGTAAAAACAAGCACAAAAGGGGGTTCTTCCAGGAAAATTGCTCCTCCAGTTTCCAGGGAGCAGTTCCCCATACAGAGTAGAAGAGCTGATCCTACTTCCAATCTCAGTAAAGGGATTTCTGATTCATACTTACAAGAAGTGAGTAACGGATACTGTCACAAGGACTAGAGGGGTCCTGCCTCCAGCCAGGTGGAGGAAGGAGACGACCAGGTTTACTGGACTGTGTGGATCCGATTACCTGGCACACCTGACCCACAGGAGTATAAGGCTCTAGTGGAGACCGGTGCACAGTGCACCCTAATGCCATCAAACTATGTAGGGGCAGAACCCATCTGTATTGCTGGAGTGACAGGGGGATCCCAAGAGCTAACTGTTTTGGAGGCAGAAGTGAGCCTAACTGGGAATGAGTGGCAAAAGCACCCCATTGTGACTGGCCCAGAGGCTCCGTGCATCCTTGGCATAGACTACCTCAGGAGAGGGTATTTCAAGGACCCACAATGGTACAGGTGGGCTTTTGGTATAGCTGCCTTGGAGACAGAGGGAATTAAACAGTTGTTCACATTGCCTGGTCTCTTGAAGGACACTTCTGTTGTGGGGTTGCTGAAGGTCAAAGAACGACAGGTGCCAATCACCACCACAACAGTGCACCGGCGGCAATACCGCACCAACCGAGACTCCCTGATTCCCATCCATGAGCTCATTCGGCAACTGGAGAGCCAAGGAGTGATCAGTAAGAACTGCTCACCCTTTAACAGTCCCATATGGCCGGTGCGGAAGTCTAATGGAGAGTGGAGACTAACAGGAGACTATTGTGGCCTGAACGAAGTCACTCCACTGCTGAGTGCTGCCGTGCTGGACACACTAGAACTTCAGTACAAACTGGAGTCAAAGGCAGCCAAGTGGTATGCCACAAGTGATATTGCTAATGCATTCTTCTCAATCCCTTTGGCAGCAGAGTGCAGGCCACAGTTTGCTTTCACTTGGAGGGGTGTCCAGTACACCTGGAATCGACTGCCCCAGGGGTGGAAACACAGTCCTACCATTTGCCATGGACTGATCCATACTGTACTGGAACAGGGTGGAGCTCTGGAACACCTTCAGTACATTGATGACATCATCGTGTGGGGCAACACAGCAGAAGATGTTTTTGAGAAAGGGAAGAAAATAGTCGAAATTCTTCTGAAAGCCAGTTTTGCATAAAACAAAGTAAGGTCAATGGGCCCACACAGGAGATCCAGTTTTTAGGAATAAAATGACAAGATGGATGTCATCAGATCCCAATGGATGTGATCAACAAAATAACAGCCATGTCCCCACCAACTAGCACAAAGGAAACACAAGCTTTCTTGGGCGTTGTGGGTTTTTGGAGAATGCATATTCCAAATGACAGTCTGATTGTAAGCCCTCTCTGTCAAGTGACTCAGAAGAAGAATGATTTCAAATGGAGCCCTGAGCAACGACAAGCCTTTGAGCAAGTTAAAGACCTGATAGTTCATGCAGTAGTTCTTGGGCCAGTCTGGGCATGACAAGGTGTAAAAAATGTGCTCTACACCACACATTTTTTGTTTGCGCTTTACACACAAACTGCTGATGGAGAAGGAGGATCAAGTCAGTTTGCAGAAGCAAAGGCCATCCAGCTGGCTTTAGACATCGCTGAACGAGAGAAGTGGCCAGTGCTGTATCTCTACACTGATTCATGGATGGTGGCAAATGCCCTGTGGGGGTGGTTACAGCAATGGAAGCAGAGCAACTGGCAGTGCAGAGACAAACCCACCTAGGCTGCCGCATTGTGGCAAGATATTGCTGCCTGGGTAGAGAACCTGGCTATAAAAGTATGTCACGTAGACGCTCACATACTGAAGAATATCAAGACCACCAGCAGGTGGATCAGGCTGCTGAGACTGGAGTGGCTCAGGTGGATTTGGACTGGCAACATAAGGGTGAATTATTTGTAGCTAGGTGGGCCCATGACACCTCAGACCATCAAGGAAGAGATGCAACATACAGATGGGCTTGTGACCAAGGGGCGGACTTGACCATGGTCACAGGTTATCCATGAATGTGAAACATATGCTGCAATCAAGCAAGCCAAGCAGTTAAAGCCTCTCTGGTATGGAGGACGATGGCTGAAATATCAATATGGGGATGCCTGGCAGGTTGATTATATCACACTCCCACACACCTACCAAGGTAAACACCATGTGCTTACAATGGTAGAAGCAACCACCGGATGGCTGGAAACATATCCCGTGCCCCATGCAACCACCTGGAACACTATCCTGGGCCTTGAAAAACATGTCTTGTGGCGACATGGCACCCCAGAAAGAATTGAGTCAGATAATGGGACTCATTTCTGAAAAAAAACCTCATAGACACCTGGGCCAAAGAGCACGGCATTGAGTGGGTGCATCACATCCTCTATCATGCAGCAGCCTCTGGGAAAACTGAACGATACAATGGACTGTTAAAGACTACACTGAGAGCAATGGGGGGGTGGGACATTCAAACACTGGGATACACATTTAGCAAAAGCCACCTGGTTAGTCAGCACTAGGGGATCTGCCAATCGAGCTGGCCCTGCCCAGTCAAAAATTTTATGTGCTGTAGAAGGGGATAAAGTCCCTGTAGTGCACGTAAAAAATATGTTGGGGAAGAGAGTCTGGGTTATTCCTGCCTCAGGCAAAAGCAAACCCATCCATGGGATTACTTTTGCTCAAAGACCTGGGTGAACTTGGTGGCTGATGCAGGAAGATGGGGAAGTCTGATGAGTACCTTAAGGAGGTTTGATTCTGGGTGAGAATAGCCAATGAATTAAATCATATTATGTTAATTTTCATATAATACTGTATATCATCATTTCTATGGTGGCTATATGCCATAACAATGGTATTACAGTAAGAATCACCCAAATTAATGAAGCAAGAACTTTGATGAAACCAAGCAAAGTGCAACAATGACAGAACCGGACAAGTGCCGCAATAATGGAACCAGAACTGGTTTGAGCATGCAACAATCCAACACCACACACCATCTCTCCTGCCCTGGAGGACTGTTATGACAGATGGAGCACAAAGTCACGGACTAAATGAACTCAACCAACACTTTAGAGGGATGGCCCATAGACTAAGGGAATTATATCTGTGTGTTTATATCAAAATACAGGAAAGGTGGTGGTGATTAATTTGGATGTATTGGAAAGTGAGAGACCTGGGCATGATGTAGATGGTATAGAATAAGGGCTTCTAGTTTCAGCTGGGATAGAGTGAATTTTCTTCCCAGTAGCTGGTACAGTGTTGTGTTTTGGATTTAAGACGAGAATTACATTGGTAACATACTGATGTTTCAGTTGTTGCTTAAGTCAAGGACTTTTCAGCTTCTCATGCCCTGCCAGGGAGAAGCTGGGAGGGAGCACAGCCAGGAGAGCTGACCCAAACTGGCCAAAGGGGTGTTCCATACCATATGGCATCATGCTCTGTATATAAACTGGGGGGAATTGGCTGGGGTGCAGAGACCACTGCTCGGGGACTGGCTGGCATCGGTCAGTGGATGGTGAGCAATTGCATTGTACATCATTTATTCTGTATATTCTTCTATTTTTATTTTTATTTTTATTTTTATTTATTTTTATTTTTATTTTTATTTTTATTTTTATTTTTATTTTTATTTTTATTTTTATTTTTATTTTTATTTTTATTTTTATTTTTACTTTTATTTTTATTTTTATTTTTATTTTTATTTTTATTTTTTATTTTTATTTTTATTTTTATTTATTATCCCTTCCTTTTCTGTCCTATTAAACTGTCTTTATCTCAACCCACAAATTTTACTTTTTTTTCCCCAGTTTTCTCCCCCTTCCCGCTGGGGGCGGGAGAGAGTGAGCAAGCAGCTGGGTGGTGTTCAGCTGCCCGTTGGGATAAACCACAACACCCTTAAAAGAAAAAAAGAAAAAAACCCAACCAAACAAAAACCCTGCCTCCCTGAGGACCAAAGAGGAAGAAGTTACAATAGCTTGCTGGTTCACATGGTTGGCTGTCTGTTTTCTGATTGCAAACAGTGCCCGAAGTAATGGCTACTTAGTCCCTGGAAAAAAACTATTAGATAGTCTTTGTTCCACCATATCTTCTGCTATGATACCATGGTTTAGCAATTTATTTTTTTTATCTCTGAGGAAGAACAAAGGATTTAGAATCAAAATTCATTCTCTTACCCCTTACATACCACAACAGTTAAACTTGCAGGCTTATACAAACATATATTGAGTTATTTCCTTCATAGCTGGAAAATATGCAATATGGTTTTATTGGGACTGTGCAAAGTACAGAAGCCTTTAGCCAGCCTACTTGCTCATGTGTAATACCACATTTTGAGAGTCCACTTCACAGAATACACTTCAGTGGTGACTCTACATTTAGTGACTACACAGCATCACCAGGCACAGTTCATCAGAAATCATTATTTCTGAGAATGGGTATACAGGGGAAGAGTGTGCAATGCTGTTGTCTCTGGTTTGGGTTCCGCCTTCAATCTCTCTTTAGTCCCCAAGTTTTTATCCTCATGCCATGATAATTATCTCCAGTTAGGTATTTGAATTAATTAGTCCTATTTCTTCAAAAAGCATTGATCGTTCCTTTTAAGTAAGGTGAAGCTAAAGATCCTTTCCACTTATTGTCAGCAGGGTCTGTATGGAGAATGTTTTCCTTTTAATTATTCCTCTGTTTTTTTTATTAAAATGTTTCTGTAGCAATACAGAAACAAGGTGGGAAGGGAAATTCTCACCTATACACTTTGAATGGTTTCATGAATCAAAATTTGTATAGCTATGAAATTGAGAAAGAATGAAAGTATGAAAGAATGAAAATAATTTTCAACAAATTGAAATCATAACACAGTTTATACATGGATACTTGCACCACTGAATGTATAAAAGCTGCTATTGAGATGACAGCAATACCTTCCATCTATCAGGGGCACATAAAATCGTAGAGCAATTTAGATTCAAAGAGATGTCTAGAGGTCAGCTGGTCCAACCCTCTTCTCAAATGATAGCCAACTTAGATCAGGTTGCTCAGGGACTTCTGCAATCAAGTTTTGATTAGTGCCAAGAATGGATATTTAATAACATCTCTGGGCAGCCTTATGTCTAGATTAGCATTTTATTTTACATTCAGGTGTGTGCTTTTGAAGTATATCTGTTAATCATCCCCACTTTTTGCACTTGGGTTTGCTTTGTGGAGTGGTCTTGGGGGCACAGACTGGATTCCTATTTCCCAGAAATGAGATGAAAACAGACTTCAGGAGAACATCTAAACCACTCCCATCACTAACAGGCATTCAATCCACAAATACAAACTGGAGTTAGTCCAGACTGAGCTAGTCTTAACTAGACCGCTCAAAATACATGTGTGCATCTTTGGTCCCCAGCATCAGAAGTTTCACATTATGGATCCTTCCCTGTTGTGCCACATTTCTACCTTTATCAATATAGGCCAATTTCTGTAGTAAATCTGGAGAAAAAAGAAAATTGCTCCTGGGACAAGACCCACTACCCAGTTTGGTTCTTCAGCTGTTCTGAATCCTGGTTTCATAGTTACACTAACACTTTACTATGTGTCTTTTTAAAGCAGATAACTATTATCCCATTAATTTTCTTAGTTGGAAACTAAGATACCTGCAAAGTTACAGAACAAGTTATGTCCAGTCTAGGAATTTTATTATCCAGTGTCCTTTATCTCTACATTTATGCTTTCTATGCAATGATACAAAACACACTTTAAATATCTGAGTTTTCTCATGCACATAATTTACATGCCTAGCATTTTTACATCTGTTGATGGCTTGTTAAGTTTGGGGTCTTTTTAATTTTCATTATGGTAATGAGAGCAAACATAAGGAACAGAAATTCTTTTTTAAGTTGGAGAGAAATGAAGGAGAAATGTGACTTTGAGGTATTTTTCTGTTGCTTCCAAACTCGCAGAAATCTCACACTGGTTACTCCACAATTTTTAAGCTTTCTGTGTAGCAGATCAAGATGGATGTGAACAGCCATTATTGGAGGAAGCAATGCCATCATGGCTAGAATCACGAAGGTCTTTTTTTCAGAGGATAAAATCTTTTTGTGGTGAGATGAGATGCTTTCAGGCAGAATGACATCTCAGACCGTGCTACTGAGGAGAGCCAAAGGAGGCTCCTTTGGCTATATTAAGTCCCTGAAAAGACTGTACATGATCCTACAGCCTGCAGGCTACTAAACTGAAATGTGTGTGGAGGAAAAATAAATAAACTGGAAGGAAAGAAAACACTCTATAAACTGGTGTGACATGTTCCATTCCTGTGTTGTGTGGGGACTCTTGTGAAACTGCATGGCACAGGAGCGACTCAGATCAATGGGTGTATTTGCTGCTCAGCTCTTTACAGATGCTGTCTTAGATACACTGGCAAAATGCATCCTTTCAATAATGTCTCTCTTTTGTAATAAGGTGATCATTACAGATAGTAATGAAAAGTAAAGCAACATAAGTTTGAGCCTGAAAGTCTAAGTTCTGTACTAGCGGTGAAAAGTCCAAGTGACTCGTCTCCAGTAGAGCTGCATGTTTTTAAGAGCAGATATAAAATCGGTACTGCACCAGATAGTGTTGAATCAGTAAACTGAATGGGACTTAATGCAGCAGGAAACATAATACAGAAGGGAAGAAACACACTAAACTAAGACAGTGGTAACACTTGTGATAATTAATCTGAAAAGAGAAATTGGATGAAAAGACAGTGATGGTTAAGATGGAAGTTAAACAATGAATGGATGTATTTTCTTTTCAATCTGAGTATGTAAGTCTTTTAAATGTTAATGGAAGATATACATGCAATGAGAGAAAGTAATCCTTGAGGAAGTGGGGCAATTTCATTCTTGGTATATTTTATAGGACTGCTAGAAAAAGTGGAGTAGGAAACTCTATATATATGAAGAGCCCTGTAAAAAAGCCAAGTCTTTGATAATGGGGGAAAATGATAACTAGGATTTTAAGGGTTTGGGGGCAGGTATTATGGACTGAAGAGGCAAGTTCTGAGAGCTTCCCTTTTCCAACTGGCATTAATTTTCCTGGGTTCAGCTTTAGCCAGCTGCTCTTCATCCAGGTGCTGATTTTGGCTGGAGCATTAGGAGGATAAATGCTATATCCTGTAAAGCATGAAGGAGAATATTTGCATACTCTTTTATGTTTCCCAGAGAATTCAAAATATACGGTGGAAAATAATGACAGTATCATGTCAATCAACACACTAAGTGTCAGAAAATCTGCAGCGTCATTGACTTTCTTTGTCAGCAGAAGAACTCTTGACATTATGATCCAGTTGGTTCTTTGTTTGGCTGAATTATTTACGAATGTTGTTTTGTATCTAAATACCAACAATAATGAACCTCACTAGACTTCCTGATCATCAGAGCTAGACTGTGGTTTCCATGATGAGGCTATCAAAAACTAAACATTACCTGAGGATTAGTGTCTGACATCCCAGAAAAGGGGTCTTTCATTAAAAGATATTTTCAGGAGAAATGCAGTGCTGCAGTTTATAGCTCAGCCAGCTCTCTGATAATCTCCTTTCTACATTCCTTATTGAATTTGTATTCTTTTCTAAAATACATACAAAATATCTTACCAAGAATCCCTGTTTCTCAGTGAATATATAAATGAGCTTAAGACTACCATTGGGACCATGAGATAGTGTGTTTCCCCACAAGAAAAATTGCTGATATAGTTGTATACAAGACCTTTTTTTGCCTGGAGAATGCACCTACACTACAGAGTAGACATAACTGACTCAAACTTTTCACGAATACCCATTTGTGCTGTAACTGATCCATTTTAGGTACCTGACATAAGCCTACCAAAAAAACAGAGTAGCGTGCAAAACCCACCCAGGATAAGTAAACTGGTTCTTTCCTCATTGATAACTGTGGCAGTGTTAAATCAATCTGGACATGTATTTATCTTATAATACTAGAGTTAGTTAAGAAAAATAAAACTTTACATGAGAGGTGTCCTCAAGAATTTTATTTTTTTTGCAAGCTCTATGTCTTTTCTATGACTCTGTGTATTACTCTGATAAAGGTGCCTGGGCCCTATTACAGTGTTTTTCACACGTATCTCTAATATTTCAATTTTTTATAAAGAACAGATTCCTAGAACCAGACAGTTTCCTAAAAATCACACAGTACTTCCCAGAAATCTCCTTTCATCATCCACAGGTTAGAAGGTGACGATGGTAAAGGAATGAAATTTTTGTAAAGCTTCCAGTGGAGTTGTGTGCCACTTATGCACATAATAAAATATATTGTCAGTCTTTGTTACAAACTCTAATGTTCAAAAACTGTTTTGTTCTGAACTGTTGATGGATTGTTCATTGGAAATTGGAAAGTCATTCTGTAGATTCTAAAATAAATAATTTCACTTGCTAAGAACAGAGAAAATCGGGCAAACATGTAATGGAGTAGCCATAATATAATAACAACTCTAGAGAAGTGGGACGTTATGTCAGCAGAAAGATTCTCTGGTCACAATCAAATGTCATAGAAATAATATCTTGGAGAAGATATGTAGAGTTCTCACATATGCTTATTATCCCTGTGTCCTTTATATGGAACTCTCTGGATACTGCTGCTACTTGAAAATGAAATTATAAATAAAAAGCCCTGGACTCCCTTAGCTATGACTTATTTGAAAATCTAAGTTAGTAATACTCTTTAAAGACAGTAGTTATTAGATAGGGGCAACATAGGGTACTAGATTCCTACTGAGAAGCAGAAATTACATTTTTTGGGACAAAATTCAGTACAAATCTTCCTGAGTGCAGTACAGTTGAAATCAGTAACAGTTACATCACTGGTAATAGTGATGAATCCAGCCCTTGAATTTTCTAAAACTATTTGTTTCAGCAAATGAAGGTAATAATGATTCTACAAGTTTACCCATTCACTCATAAAATTACCTTATGTAAAATTTCTCACATGATCCCTGCAGTGAATCTAGCTGACTTATTTGTTCACTTTTCACTAGCACTGATCTATCTACCTACCTATATAGCCTCATCTTTCAGTGGCCATACCTTAAACAATATCTCCACAGTTCCTGCTGTGGAAAAGTGCTATTATCAACAAATACTTATGAGTATAAAATGTACAGGAAAAGAGCACATAAAATCACAAAAATTTAGCCATTATTCTGAAGGGAAGAAAGTAGCAAGGTGAAGGTCTTAAACTATAAATGTGAAATAATCTGTGGTTAATAGGCCAAATCATACATATATATTAAAGAGGAATCATGGTATAAGGACTAGCAAGTGATTTAACACAGATTGTGAAAAATAATAATAATAAAATCTCTTTGGTAGAGAGACCATGGCTGAGCAGTTGGATGGTAAAAGAAGTTCTAAGAGGTGTCACCAACAGACGATTGAGGACAGATCAGTAACAGTTATGTATAAAACATCATTTTTTTACCATCTTTCCACTTTACCTTAAAGATGATGCTTTGGGGGACAAATGAGATGATTTCCTGTTTTAAGAATATTGTGACAAGTGTCTTAAAGGTTTGTCATGAGAAACATGTTCCTTTCAGTGAAGATAAAATGCTGAGATGATAATAGAGGGGAAAAAAAAAAAAAAGAAAAAAAAAAGGAGTTTCATTAGGTGAGAAAAAATAGTGGCATACAGTCTTTTACAGTGGAGGAGGACAAACAAGACCCAGGTCCACACACTGGGAATTTGGTCATAAAAGCTGGGAATTCAGGCAGAGTTGTAAGTAAATGAAGCAAGTTGCCAAGTTGGATCTTCACAGCAAACATTATAAATAAATGCGAGAGACAGCTAGACATTTTTCTGAAAGGAAAGGACAGTGAAGAGTGCAGTGACAAAGCAGCAAACAGGCTTTTTGAGCCAAGCAGTTTCTTCCTGTCCAGCAAATCTTTATGTCCTTTAACATTCACTTTCATTACGATTGAGAGGCATTATTACCTTCATTTTCCTCAGTTTGTTAAAGCTAGCTGGATTTTTCTTCATTTTCCCAGTTATTGATGTAAGATATCTCCAGGTGCAATTACATTATCTTAGTATCTCTGTAAGAGCACTGTCACCACTGCTGAGGGCTAAAAATTTAGTTCCCCTTAAAGAAAATATGTCTTAGGTTATATCCCTGGAAGATTTTTCTGATATACTGTTGTACCAAAATCACTGACAAACTGTTGTATTTTGCAAGATGCATATATATGTTTTTTGTACAAAAGAAACAACATGACATATTTTCTGTAGATGCTGCTGCTAACTACCCTCCATCAGGACAGAAACTTCTGGGGACATAATTTTCTGATACAGTCCCTTCAGTTTTAAATGGAAAAATGGGGCAGTTTGGAATAGGATTTTCAAATGCTGATATAAATGTGACTTAGGGACTTTCATAAGTCCTTTAAGACCTCATAACTTTCCATATCAACAGGAATGGTTCCAGATAAAGGGATATATTTTCTCTCTTTGAAGACCTTGATAGAAATGTGTTTCAAAACACATTCATGATTTAAAAGCGGGAAATTTTGGGTTTGAATAGCGTCACTGCCATCACCACCACAAGTGTTTCTGATAGCTCAGGTAGTTTCAGGGTGGTTTTTAATTTCATTTACTACCTTCTTTCTTATTCCAGCCTGTGCTTGTAAGAAATATAGGTAGAACTGAACTAAATTTCAACTTTTTAAGAATTTTCAACATAATGTAGGAGTTTGGAAATAGAGTTCCTTCTAAGTAAAGGGTACTAAGTAATTGTACTATGTAGATTATGTAAAATTGCCTGTTTCTGTGTAAGGCTTTGTCTATTATTTGTCTAATTATGGGAGGCTAAAGAACTTAGTAGTCTTCCCCTTCCAGAGTGTATTTGATGGTTCCTTTTATGATAGCATTGCATCAATTGACACTATTTTTGAATAATAGACAAGGGTATGCTTGGTCATGTTAGTAAAGGCAGACTTCTGATAGACTGCAGTGATGATAGCATAGGTACACCAATGGCTCTAACAAAATGTAATGACAAATCTCCTAAAATAAGTGAGCAAATACAATACAAGCTACTATTCATGTCATATTATCAACTTTCTGTACTTCTTATTAGGACCTTGTGTAAATCATGGGGAAAGATGACAGATTTCACACATTAGTCACGGTAAAATGGTAAATTTCACAATTAGTCATAGACTATTAGAAAATGATCTGGAAATCTAGTTAAAGTCATTTTTATCATTAAAGAGCTACTTAATATTGTCTTTACTTCATAATGAACTTGAATGTAAGCATAGAATTTCACCTTATAATCAACACTTGAATTTATAATTTCAATATCAAACATAAAGTATATCTTTCTCAAATAATTCAGATACATATTTCAGAAAACAAATATAATTTTTCCTATATACATGCCAGTTTGCAACAGTGTCAGAAGTGCAATTACTGTATTAAAACCTGTATTCTTTCATCTTGTAATAAAATACAAAATACCAAATTTGGACGCTTCCTGCAGTTTTGTTTTTACCTGACCTTAAAAAATCCCTGAATTTTACACTTACATATTATACTGGTTTTGAAATGAGCTCAAAAATTTATAGTTATTTCATCAGTTCTGTACAGAAACAACGGCTTCCTAGCCTTCAGTTTACTTTACTGTTTGTGTCACTAGATCATTTATTGTCCAATCTATAACTTGGAAAGTTCAAAAACTGTTGACCTTCAGCATCTTTTTTTAGTGTATTTCCTGTGCCAACAGCATACACTGAAAGTTGTAACAGAAGATCTTCTTAAGCCTCCTCCTTTGCCTTGGATCATGACGATCATTTTTTCAGCTCATCCTTTTTGACAGTTTGGGTCTGTGCCATCCATTTATGACAACCTTGGTTAGTATTATTATGTGTATGTACACATAATTTTAAGAAACATGATGAAATTTTGGTTGGTTTGGTTTTCAGACAGTGAAGACCTACAAGGATCCAAAGAGTAATCAGACTTTTCCATTCCAGCTGCACAGACCTTCATAGGTTGACATTGAGAGAAGCATATAGCAAACGTGGGCCACTTGGTTTGGTCTACTGTGAAAATCTAGGATTACTCATTATTGAGTACTTTTTTCTAGTACACTTCTAAATAACTACAGCAGCTACACACTGTCATGTGCTGCTGCACTTCCCAGGTGTTCCTCTTGTTTTTGAAATTATCTTCAGTTTAGTTTGAAAATACGATATTCAAAAAACATTACAGTAAAGTTTTCACACACTCTATAAAGTGGCAATTTTGAATGTCCATCTCAGTTTCAGCTGAGGTTCATTTTACAGTGTGTACATTTATAACTGCCAATAAAATTAGTAGATCATATGAATGATCTATGAATGAGCACGAAGGTGTTCAGATAGCTATTGATGGGGCAAATGACATTACTAATGGCTCAGATGTCCTCCCATTTGTGGTGTGAATCTCACTGGTAAGAATTTTCACAGAGATCTGAAGACCAAGAAATTTTAGGGATTTTAATTTCTTTCCATTGTTATTGGATAGCAACTAACTTTTATGTATACCAAAAGTTTTAAAACTCCCTTAGACTGGGAAAAAAAAGGAAAAGAAAAAAAAAAGTTGAGATATGAGGTTGGGTTGTTCTATTCTGCATTTAGCCTTTTCAAAAGAATAAAAGACGTTTGCAAAGAATCTGAGTAAGTCATTGCTGAATCAGTAACGTTGGTGAAACTGTTGATTCATGTTGTAATCCTTTTAAATCACATTATATATGTTGTACAAACCATACTTGAGAGTGTTAGATGAGACCTGTTGGTAATTTCTTGAACGTTTTTGCCTTAATCAATTTATGAACCCATTGCAAATACTGTGCAAGTTGTGAGATAAGGGTAAGAACGGTCACTGTGCTTTGATTTGAAATGAGTCTCGCAAACTGAGACTGGGGAGCCACAGAATATGGACTTGTTCAGTACCACCACACTTCTGTCTGAAATTAAAGAAATATGTGCATGCGCACATGTGTCATAAATTGCTGGACGTTCAATGCTTTCAGGAAACATCGGGTATATTTGTAAAGACAAGGCTTTCACTGCAACGTACCAGGTTTATACAAATCACCTGTGCAGCGCTTGTGCAGGAAAATTCACTGTTCCCTGACAAGAGGAGACTTACTCTGCCAGTGCTGAGCAGTTAACCTGAGCACATATTATCGAAACATCTGCTGCTTTCATGTGTCTGGCAGTCAGCTACTGCAAGTAAGACATCATGCATCTGGAAATCCACAATAAATTCAGGCAGGTTTCAACTTCTCCCATCAGAAAATTTTACACTGAAAAAAGGTTATCCCTGAGGAAGCCCTGGAGTCAGTTACAGCTAAGCAATTAAAAGAAATCTGAGCTGACTCAGTTTGTGAGACTTTCTGATTTAGGAATCTAAATTGTGACATAAAATATCCTTCGTTCACCTGTTAATGTACTCAGTGATAGACTTCTCAGTGATTACAGCATATTCTCCAAATAGACTGAAGGACTGCTGTTTGTTAGTGTTATTGTCCAAGAAAAAATATCCCAGAAATAATCTCACATTGTAAGTAGTAATCCATACAAATAAAGTGAAGAAATCCTTTAGGGAAGTTGATTTTCTTGCTATTTTTCTTTGCATTGGCCTTCGGTTAGAGGGAGGGGAACAGGCCTCTCAGCTTCTGGTTTGGTTCAAGACTAATAAACCTCTTTGGTCTTTGATTTCTGTTCCATCACTGACCAGACCTATCTATTCTCTCTTCTTTAATTCCCATGAGATTTGGGTTTTTTTCTTTAATACTTCGCAAAGTATGGATTGGCTGTCACTACTGCAAAGGAGGCAAAACCTGTGTTGGAGGGCAGGGCTCCATACTTGTAGATACAGTAAACATTAAGCAGTAGTCAATGCTATATTATGTACACTTTATAAACTTAGATTAAGTGCTAAATGCAAGTTCATGTTTCATCAGGGGTGGAAGCAATAGCCCACTAACTCTCTCCACCTTTCTGTCATTGATCTTGTAAACAAACAAGAAAATAATTTGCATTATTAATCTTTTTAATGTTTACAGTGTAACTTTCCTATTTTTATCCAGTGCCTTATAATTTTCTCACTTGGGCTCTAATTTATGTTGCAATAAGGAGAACTTCTGGTTTAGAGTGAGTTAGAATGATGTTAGAATGATGCAAAGAGTTAAAACTATTTTTAAAGTTGTCTAAGAAACTAATCAAGTAATATTTTCTACAGCATTGAGAAAAAAGATGACAATTAATTGAATGTAAATGTATGTAACCTAATGTGAAGCATTGCAATTCCAGGAGACCACTTTTCCCATTGACTAGAATGTAATTTGCTAATTTGCTGCATGGTGTATTTCCAGTGCAGTGGCATTCTCTGATCGGTTGCAGATGACAAATTTGCAAATTGGAAAAAAAAAAAAAAAGTTTCACCTTTGCATTTTGAGAATCGAATTATGAAAGTATGTCTAACGGCAGTGGTTGGAAAGTTACACTAGAGTAGTCTCTGTACTTATAAACACTTTTATAATCAAGGGTAACTATCGTGCAGTATTTTTTAATATATATATGTCATGTCTAGTAGATCCTTTTGAGATTCTGCTTTTTTTATGTGACTTAAAAACATCTATCAGTACAAAACATGCATTCTGTTCTGTTGTTTGTTCAAGAGCTTCTTACCTACTAAGGTTTTACATGAGAAAAAGACTCAAGTATTTAATTTGGAAAATAAAATTCACTTTTAGTGTATCCTTTCCATTTCCCATCTAAATATTTTTCTTTTTCCCTGGATACAATAAACCTCTACTTTCCCTTGCTATTTATCACTTTGTCATTAGTAAACACTTTGGAGAGAGGGAGGGGGTGGAGGGGAGAGAAAGAAACAGTTTATGAAACAAAATTACATCTTTTACACAGACTTTTCCTCAGGTTGTGCCCTGGAGTATGTTGATGAGACTGATTCTGGTCTGAGCGCCTGAAATTGAATATGTTTGACTTGTTTGGGTCATACATTGGCTGAGGCAGGAGTCGTATTTTTCTTTTAAATTTGTTTGCACCTCACATAGGCTTTGTGGGCTGTGATTAGCGATCTGCTTCCCAGTTTAGTAATCACCTTAAACATCCTCTTACATTCTATTAAAGGAAAAACTCAGTTTTATTTAGTCATTGAAAAGATTATGAAATTTGTATAGGTGTGTGCACGTGCATACACAATCAATGTGTAATCTTCCTTCTAAAATCTTCCAACATTTCTCCTTTACTTTTGCATTGGAAAGCTAACTGTTTTATTTTAACTGGAGGAATCAAGCCTAACATGCAGCACAAAGGTAGAGCAAGGCAATGCCTTAACAGAATTAAAAAGAAATAATTAAAAAAAAAAAAGTGAAGGATAACTTTCTCGTACCAATGCTGGAATAGGCCTTACTACCTCGGGGATTAATTACTGTTTTAAGAGATGGTCTTCACATAGGAGCTGCAGTAGCAGCAATAATTGTTATTGGCAATTTCTTCACAATCAAAAGTTTCTACTTCAGCTTAGTCACAGGGGGTTAGCCTTAGGAGCTAAATTCAGCTGAAAGGAAGAGGAAGCACTCCAGAAAATCTACTTTATAGAGAAGAGGTAGAACCACTGCTTTGCCCGAACTCAGACAAATCCTCATGTCCCTCAGTAGCAGATTTCTCACTTCCCCAAATTGCTTAAAAAATAAAAATAAACAAAGCAAAAGAAGCAATCAATCAAAAATATCCTTAGTTGATGGAACCTGACCCTAACACAAACCAGTCTGCTCCTCACCTGCTGCTGAAGGTCAGGGTTGAGGTGGGGGCCAGCATTCATTGTTGCTGTCTAGCCTCTACTTGGTCTGTGGATAAATATATTCTCCAGAGCTGTCAATCAGGAATTTTTCATGCACTCTGAATTCACTCAAAAATAGCCCAGCGGTTCTGGAGCACACAGGAGAAAAGATGTTTTGCCCAGATGCACTACTTTCAAATCCATCTTCTAAGATGATGATAAAATCATCAGATATAATGGCTTATTAAAGCTGAATCATTCAGTTATTCCATTTTCTCTGCAGATTAATACAGTGTCTGTTTTTATAGTGATTTTTTTTCTTCTCCTCTGTTTTACAGCAAAATGGTGGCAAAGTTCATCATTTACTGCCCAAACATGGTGAAAAAATATGGCCTGTTTTTTGCCAGCTTGAGCTTTCCCCATGCCAGAGTTGCAATGTGCTGTAGTAGCCCATTGATCCAACTTCCCTTTTTTTTTACTTCCTGTTTGCACACGGATGGGAAGGGAAATATCCCAGTGGGTGTTTGAACAGCTTGAGCTTAGTTGACCTGGGAACTATTTTTCAGTGATCTAAGCATTATCTTGGGGTTTAAACATTTCTGTAGTTTCAGACTTGACATCCCCTGTAGGCCTCCAAAGCTTTGTTTTCATCAGTTACACTTGTAGATATTCAGCTGTTGAAGGGGCTTTTGGATATTTTTTTCCAGGATGCTAGTGGTAAAAGCAAAAAGGAGAAGAAGGAATTATAGTTATTGAACTGTACTTTACAGTGGCCTGTGGCAGCCCATTGTTAAATATTCTTCCCACAACACCTGATGATGTTTCTACTGCAAACGCTATGCCAAATAGTGAGGAGGTGTTTTTTTTTTTTAATTTGTATTTGGTTTAGGGTCTTTTTTTCCCCAAAGTATGTAGTTTGGTAGTAGAAAATATTCCAGTTTTGTCATCAATTTACAGAAAATGAGGTTTGGGGAAAAAAAAATAGTGGCAGGAGGAACAAATACTACTAGACTATTGTTTATAATACAGTGGCATGGGTAATAAATTACCATGAATTCAGTTTCCACATACAGGATAATTCAAATCACCTGCTCTTTGCCAAATACCTGCCAAGACCTAGAACTCAGACAAAGCCCTTATGAATAGATATCAGTTAGTCACTGGGAAACTGGTAAATTATTAAGCTGCATGCTATCTAAAAAGTTAAATCAAACTAGCTTTGAATCCTCTTGGGAATTCAAAATGTCTGTTGACTTTTTTTTTTCCTTTCTTTCCTTTTTGTCTGAAGTGTGATCTTCTTGTTCAGACAAGACTACCATGTTTTTGTTTTCCCTCTGTCAGTTCACACTGGGTTGATTTAGCTGAGACCAGAAGGTGCTAAAACCAGAACCAGGACTAGAATCTTCTGTTTTCCAGCTCATTTTTTATTCTCATGTCTCCCTTGTCGTGATTTGTGTGCAATAAGCTACAAAGAGTTGGCTATTCTTAAAGTATTGGCTACTTTTCCTGTAAATGCAAATGGAAAAAGACCAGCCAGCTTGTCTGCTTCTGCCTGACAGAAATCTGATGTCACCAATGAGCAACAAAAGCAGAAAATTACTCTTCAGGATCAGATGTAGCAGTGAAGCTATGGGATGGAAAACCCTTCAGGGAGATGAATAGCATATTTGCAATTTTCATGGCCTTCTGTGGCAAATCTGGTGAAGGACCTTGTTGCTCCCTTGCCGTTCATTCTCATCTCTCTGCCACATGGGGTGACATAGAAGACCTCATATTATAAATCACATCATTGAAATAAGTTGGGTAAAACAAAATAGATATTTTTGGAGAGTTAATCCAGGGCCATTTCATTGACGTGATTTACTGAACGGCCCCACGCAGCTGTGTCAGCGTGGTCCAGGGGCCAAGGCATGGAAGGGAATGAAAGCTTGGTCTGGAAGTCTCCAGGTTTGTGTTTGCTGCTAAAGACCCCATGTTTTCTGACCAACTGTTTCCTTTCAAAAGGAAAACAACTCTAGCACAGTTATGGCAGGTTCAGTTAATCCAACTGCACACATGAGGAATGAGGGGAGGAAGAGGAGTTCAAGAAAAGCTTGTGGAAGGATGAAAGTTAGGGTTGGGAAATCTGAGTTTAGCTCACAATTCTGTTGTAGTTTCACACATGAAATTTAGAAAATCTTTTGTAATTAAGCTTTCTCTCTGTAAAATGGTGTAGCAGGGGAAAAAAGATGAGGCAGATGTTTTCTTTATTCAATATGGCTAGTGAAAGGGGACTAGAGCTGTTACTGCTTCATGCTGACTGTGAGTGGGTGGTACTCATAAAAAGAAGAAGAAATAGCAAGGAAAGATTATAAATGGGCCAAAGTTGTCACTGTGTCACTGATTAGTTTTTATAACAAAACTTCAAGTGTTTGCTGTACTAATGGCAGATCAGCATGCCCCATATGTACCCACTACTTAACTTTTGCATATCAAGAGTTCTTGCCTCAGAAATTTAGTTGCAAGTGGCTTTTGTGTCTCTACTGGGGAGAGAGAACAGTTCTTCCTTTTATTTTTTTTCTGGATTGTGATAAAACTTGAGAGCGTTTGGAGGAGAGGGTAGCTCAGATTAATGATGTACAAATGTAGGCTATTTTTGAACTCATTCGAACATTGTTCATTTAATATCCAGACCTACACACTCTGTCTTTGATGTATTTTTTAATCAACGTAATGTTGATAATGAAGTATTGATTCCGGGTTTGTATGTCTCTTAAGACTAAAAACAAGAAACACAATGAAGCAGAAAAGCCACATATGCTATAAAAATGCAGAGAGAGGGTGAACAAAGAAAAATAGGTTAAGCCTGTGGCAAAAAGGATCAGACAGAAAGGAGAGATAAATATTCTAATGAAAATGTAGATACCATACATATGCATGCCACCTAGTTGTGCCAGTTTAGATTTGGTGAATGTGTTGTTTCTTCTAGTCTTTATAGATACTATGGACTGCCTTTAAACTAGAAAAAAACATGGGTGTAATTAAATCTCTCTCAAATAACAAATAAGCAAAACAATAGTTTTAATTGGGAGAGAAATGGACCACAAACAGGCAAGGCCGAAAAAAAAAATAATGGAGAGGTTCTAAAAAACACCATCTCTGTAACTTGCAAGTAGAATAAAATTTAAGTCTATGTACTAGTTTACTGTATGAAACAAATTTCTGAATTATTGGCTCACCCATTTGCTCTGTCAGTTGACTGTCAGAAGGAATCCAAAATACTTTTAGTGAATACAGGGGTAACCAGAATTAGATCATCAGTTTCTCTGTTAAAGCCTAGACACTACAGGGGCGTACAAAGAGAAAACTTCTCCTCAATCCAGCGATCCAATGGCTCACAACGTCCTGCTGCTGCATAGGTGCTGTTTCATATATCTGATGGGCCATTTTGTACAGAGTCTCACTTGTGAAGACCAGCTGACTCTTACATGTCATACAATTTCGAGGTTTCATCATCTGTGTTATAATGAGATTTTCATTATCTTATTAACAAGAGGAGAATCAGGGTTCTGAGATGGTGGACATCATTGTATATGCTAACCTATATATATATACAACTCTTATGCCTTAAAATTTCCCATGTTTTTATATTTTGTGTCCCTGATTTTGTGTCTTGGATCACATTACACGTTTAAGCTCTAGCATAAGGACAGGTATTCCTCTGCGCCTTCTGGGACCGCTTTCCTTTTTGTCAATATTTAATGCAGGGGATGCTTACTTTATGTAGATTACTGAGTTCTTCCACTGCAGGAATGTACTTTGCCCTACTGCCTGAATACCAAAAACCCATGCAAATGTGCTGTTGGTTTGTTAGCTGCTTGGTATTGTCAGCATTTGTAAAACCTGGAACTTCTCTTAAAAGTTCTCTTTCCTGGATTCATGTTATTAGAGGAACAGTAGAGCTTTCATATTAAAAAAAATAATGAAAAAATAAAAGATGTCCCTAAGCCAATCTTGTAGTTCTAAAGCATCGGGAAGGTGGCATGTCTTCCATAGGTGTTTAGCATTATGCACCTTTTGGTGTTTGGGTTTTTTTTATTTCTGAAATAAGAGCACAATTAGTATTCTGGAGTACTCCAAAGTGTTTTAACAAAGTGCAGTGTCACTGTTGCATAATATCCTCTAAAATAATTCCGGCTCTGACCATCTTTTAAAAATCCATAGCTTAAAAATTATCTAAAAACCAATTAATTACACGTGATAACTGGCAATTTACCTTGATATATTTGAGTCACGCCTAATTATGCAAGTAAAATTATGAGGACAGATCTTTACATCTAAACAGAGTACCATTGACCTCAGCAGAGTACTGCTACAGAAAATATTATTATTAATTATTACTAATTTTTTTTACCTCTTAACTTCCAGGATTCCAGATATTTTCTGAGTTCTCCCCACTTCTGTTTTCTTTGAGTTTGAGCCTAAGAACTCTTACTTATACCAGTGTTGATGTAAATAATTATTATCTCTTTCAAACCAGGCTTAATGCATTTAGAGCAGAATCAGATAAGATTAAATCTGCACTGCATCTTCACAAACCTTAGATGTCTGAGTATGTCAAATTTGATCACAGAACTCATTATCAGTAAAATAATATCTCATCGTAGATTTATTTTTTGTTGGCTTTTTGAGTTGTGTAAGTTTCCAAGAGTTCACATATTTCAAGCTTAAGTTGTGGTCACACTGGGATTTTTTAGGCAAATAAAATGTAGTATAACCCAATCTGTTTGAAGAAAGTGAGATTGCTCTCCTCTATTTTTTTTCCTTCCATTTTTTATTTTTTTTTTTTTTTATCGACACAATTGTTTCTGCTCATTGGTGTCTCCCTCCCACTCTTTTAGCAGCTGCTTTACTGTGACAACTTACCTCCAGCAAAGTGGGAAGATGAGCAGCTGCTTGCAGAACCAAAGCCAATCTTCTGCCTGGGATCAGTTGGCAAGGATTTCTGTGAAAGAAGCGAGGATGCAGTAAATGATATGTGCTGAATTAATTGTACCTACTACCAGCCTGTCTCCAAAACTTGCTGGGAAACGTATCCATCCATTTGTGTAACAGCAACAACAACAACAACAAAAATGACTCCCTAATCATCTTTGAAGGTTAAAGATACTTAACAAATCAGATCAGTCTATTCATGGGAACTATAGCAAGGCTGATGAGTTTTAAAAATTCAAATTGCATTTATTTCTTTTCAAATTGCTCTCAGTCAGGTTTTTCAGTAAGGATGTTTGTATGCATGCTATTTCTTGGTGTGAGGGAAGGGCTTTATTTATTTTTTTACTGTTATCGTGGTGTTTTAGAGGTTGACTCATCTGGTGATTCACTCCGTTCAGCTGCATAAATAATATTGCAAATACTGACAGAGGACTAAGCTGATATCCTGTAATACTTGTTCCTTTAGACTTCCAGGTATGGAAAGGTTGTTGCAAATACCTTACTTTCTATGGCATAAATGGTTTGTGTTCCTTCCACCCAGGAGGTGGGAATTAAAAGATCCCCTTTCTTGATGCTCTTGTATTTGGTCTGAACTCAAATACTGCATATATGCCAAAAACCAAAATACTGCTGTACACACTGCAGTATGCACACAGCATTGCTGTGAAGGATCAGGGCTTTAGATGGGACTTAGCTAAGTGCAAACCAAGGGAGAGACTAATTTTGTTCTTTTTCAGAATAACTTTGAACTTCCTAGAATAACATTTCAGAAGCGTAATTGTCATGTAGTGAAAGGTAATCTAGATGAGGGTCATGGGAGAGATTTTCTAGGAGCTGTTGAGAAAACCCATTTTGCTGCGTGAGCAATGATGTTAACAGTGTTGTCTACCAGAAGTCAGACATTGCTTTACTGGTATTCTTGCCCTTTCTGATTCAGGAGCTTGGCATTTAGTCACCATATGAAAATGCTACATATTGTGCACTCCTGAAGTAGGTGTTGGATCTGATGGTTCAGAATATCCTTCTCAATAGTTTTCCCCTTCTTACCTTGCATTTCCAGCCAAAGAGTTAGGGAGGATCAGTAGAAGAACATGATATCTCCAAAGTAGGGAGAGAGGCATAGAACGTGGGCATTTGCCACAGTGTTATTGTAACTGGGAAATCACTGATTCTCTGCCCAGGAGCATAGAGACTGTGAAGAAATACCTATTTGATTTCTCCAAGCTTATTTTGGATTGAATTCTCTCCTTGAGGGCATCCCTGTCTTACTATTATAGGATTTTTTGATTCCTGCTGCTGCATGATAGGTAAAGTGTCTTATTTTCCTGTAATCTTAACCTGAAGAAGCAGGGTGGTTAAGGTGCCCTCATGGCCATCTTGTCAATGGAGAGCAAGCCAGTAATCTATCCTTGAAGATTTGGAGACAGATTAAATTGTAGAGAGCTATCAGAACACCTCTTCTTACACAAAATCCTGAGTGAGATCCACATGAATGAGGGGAGTCTGGAGCCTACTATAGCAAGGCTGGGAAGAGATCTTGCAGAAAAAGGTGTGTTGGGGGGTTTTTCCTCTTTTTTTTCTGGACAGCATTAGGAGGAAACGATGGTCTGTTTCCTATCTGAATGATGCAGTTACATCATTGGCACTCTGGGGTTGTGTTTTGGCTCCTCAGGAGGTCAGAGGGTGGGTTGCCAACTGTTGGAGGAAACCTCTACCCCTCTGACTTGTTGTGCTTGGGAACAGGAGAAGGCACTGGTCTGAAGGCCAGGCAGAGCAGCTGCTACTGCAGCAGTTGGCAGCAGTCAGGATGGGTGATTTACATGTTCAACCATACAAAATCAGCTGAAAATTATTTAGCTGAATTCAGATGGCCAAATAATGTTACTGTTTGTGTTGCTCAGCATTTTCTTTTCATTCCATTCCCTACTGTCTAGCTGCAAAATATCCTGTGGGTTAGAGGATGGCACATAGAAGACTGGATTCCAGAAACAACAACAAAAAGGGATGTCTTTCAAATACTGGGCTAGAAGTCATCTGTCACAAAGGGATTTGAAATTAGTTTTCAAAGAGGTTTGTATTCTAGCCACAAAGTTTCCTTCAGTGATTCTGGCAGTGATACATGGACAAGGTTATTTCAAGACAAAAATATTTTGTAACTCCTGAAATTTGGGGAAAAAAAAAAAACCAGAAATTTGGAATTCATTTTGTAACATTGGCTATTTGCTAAACAATATTTTTTGTTTTGTTGTCAATCATAATGTTGGTTTTGCATCTGCTTATGATATAATCCTTTCAAAAGAAATGCAATATAGAAGTGCCATGCCATTTTTAAGCCTTCATGCCTATGTTGGCCTTGAGACTGGGTAAACATGCCACTTCACATTGTGTGACCACTATTTTTGACAGTGAAGTGAGTTATCACCAAATGTTAATGCCTCTCATGTTCTCTTCATTATACATGCTCATTTTCATGACAAAGAGTGTAAAGGGAACAGAAAATGGTGCAAAATTAATACGTTCTCCTGACAATCTGGAGACAGCATTGCATGATCTTACACAGAAGGCACAGCTGGGGACTTCGACAACTGCAAGTGCACAGCTGTTTCTTCTACAAAGTTCAAAAGATATTCCATGTAGCTTTGTTTGTATGCATGCATGTGTATGCATGGGTTTATGTGTCGGTCTATATGGACACCCTGTGTAAGGTAACTGGGATTATATTTTAAGCCTAACTACATCTGATTTTAAGCCTGAACCACATTGATTTCTCTTCTCCAGATTTTTGCTTGTAAAGTTTTCTAAGCATTATTAAGTAAGCCTGAGAGAAGAGGTAGGATCAAACAATACATAGATAGATGGTGTAGGGCATGAGCTATTCTCTGAGTCTTGTATTTAATATTCTATTGGGTCATATTTTTATCATCATCATTGTCCATGGGCAGCAGATATTAGTATTGTTAATGTATTTTTTATCTATGTTTTAAGTTCCGAAGAACAGTCTTGATTATATGGCTAGCACATTAAACTTTGCCATCACTTTTGCATCCTCAAATTCTAACAATATTTGCCTGCACAAAAATTTATATGGAAGAAAGACAAGAACAGAAGAAATTGTACAGTGTTTTACTTACCTTTTGGAAATAAAGACCTTGCTTTGCAGATGTACTTCTGATCCATATCTTTTGCCATTCAAAACCCTGGCCTGTATTAGTGGATAAGTTACAAGAAGAAGTACCTGCCAGACATATTGTGAGATAACTTCTTTCATAATCTTTGTGTTTCAGAAATTTCCTGGTCCATATATACATGTGAAAGAAAAAAATAATCTAAACCCCATAGTAATCCCAAGTTTTCATGGCTGAGGTCTGCCAGTAGAAGTTCTTTTGCCCTGGGCAGATATTTAAGGATGTTTTTGAGAAGAAAAGATAGGAAAAATGAGTCCTTCATATTTTCAGAAACTTACATTTCCGATGCAGATCTGCAAAACTGCAAAACATTCCAGATCTGCAGAACAACAGCTGAATGGGTACCTGCAGTCAACTGAGCTTGGGATTTACCCAGAAGACCCTGTATATGCATTTCTCAAGGTAATGTTACAGCTGAACTTCTAGATAATGCCAGCCCCCACTAATAATTACTATAGAAGTAAACATGTATTCTTTATTTTAAGGATGTTTGGGCTGCTGTTTTTTTGAGAAAATGTAGATGATCAAAGACCTCGGAGAGTCCCGATATTGTCTGATTTTACTAAAGAAACTGAATGATACTGAATTCTAGGATGTAAACTCTTTTTTATAGTTGTGATAAATTTTCAGCTTGGATCAAGAGGACACTTTAAATCGGTATAGATTCAGCTAGGAATGTGATAGACAGCAAAAACATGGGTCTAGACAGTAGCTTATCTGCAGAACTTCCAAAGTCTTTAACAGCAGTGGATGGACAACAGCTCAAGAGTGAAATCCAGTTTTGGATGAAATGAGGTTATTATGCATCTATAAATGACTGTGCTTTAAATTCTGCGTGTTACCTAGTGCTGTGACACTTTATGAAGACCTTAGAGTACTGTGTAGATAGCACATTCATAATGTCAGAGGAAAGAGAGTAGATGGTGTTATGAAATAGTGTTGCTACTTCCCAAATACTAGGAATCTTTCCTTTAAAGTAAGAAAGATGAGTCACAAGGAACCTCTGTGGGTATACAGTAGAGTAACAGGAAAAAAAGGTGTATGCATGGTAGGATTAGGACTTGTCAGGAATGTTTCAAGGGAGAGTTAAAATGAAGGAGTAAAGGAAAGAATATCTACGTTGGGTCAATATCCAAGTGTTAGGCAAAAATTTTCTGGACTATAGAGAGAAATTGTGATCACAGTCTCCTTCCTCCCATTTCTAACACCAAATGCCTCTTTAAAAGATATTAAGAAGTTGATAAATTGGAGAGTGTTTGGGTGTCCTAATTTATACCTCCCTCTAGCGAAAGGTGAATTTGTTAAATAGTAAAGAAATCAAAGACAAAAGTTTTAAACTGCCTCAGACCCAAATGAAGCAGACAAAAAATGTTTTCTTTGTGACCCAAAAGGACAAGCAGTAGATCAAAGACATTATTTTGCATAGAATCAAACGGAAAGGGGATAGCTGGCTCAGAGCTTGTGACCAATAAACAGTAGCATGCTGATTCATAATGCCACAGCAGACTTCAGATGATGACACCTTCAGAAAATGAAAGCCAAAGAGACAAAAAGGCAAGAAAAGATAAGGAACCATGACATAAAATGATAGCTCTGAAGAGACGAGTGTTACACCATAGCCTTATACAATGTAAGGAATAAAATATGAAGATGAGTTATAGTAACATAATGCATTGCAAAATACATCTGCAGTCTATTTAGCAAATCAGACAAACACAGAGAAATGGTCTTAAGAGTCAAATAAAAAGATATATTTTGAATTTGCAAACCCTCTTCTAAAACTTTTTTTCTAAAAGCATTTGTTTTTTATGGTTGGTGGGGTGAGACAGAGGTGTACGTGGGTTTGTTGGGGTTTTTTTAATACTCTGATCATTGCCTTGGACTTCTTGAGTGAATGTGTTACCACAGAAATGTAATATATGTGTTCCGTATGGTTTCATGCATTATGTGTGTGGGTTGTGGTTATTGCTTGAGTTCCCATGATTATTTAGTGAGGAAGTTGCGTATAATTCCTGGCAGCATGGTAGTTTATCCATTACTTTAAAGAACAGCTCATATTTCAAAATGTTTTTTCTAAGATCATTACAAAAATAAAAAACAAATGGCAAGGATATCAGCTCTTGTTACCAATTGCCCAGCAAATGTAAAAACACTAAAAATAGCCACAGGAAGCAATAATTCCAATGACAAATTATAGAGCTGTTTACTTAGTGTGCTAAGTAATATATTTTTGATCAAAGATAAACAATTTTAAAAGTTACATTTGTTTTGTTGCAGAGGAAAAAGGAAATTGCTATTCCCTGCAGGCTGATGTACCTTGTAAAGCAATCTGTCTTCAAACCTAGAATGAAAGAGAGCCAAAAAAAAAAAAAAAAAATCTCTGAATTACATGACGAGGCCCTTGAGATGCTGCTAGTTGCTCTCTGCTGTTGAGGACCACAGATGTCTCATATTGTGGATCATACTGAACATTTTCTGTTGGTTTTTTTGTTTGTTTGGTTTTGGTTTTTTGTTTTTCTTTTCTAACATATTATGAAAAAATTTAGACTTATACATATTGGTGGTTACAGTTGTTTGAATACTCAATACCGTCCACTCACTGCAGCTTCACTTCAGTAAAAGGTATTTCTTAAAAATCTTCATCCAGGCTTAAGAACATGCCCAGGTTCCTTGCTGAATAAACACTGATAGATATTAGCATGCATTTTACCAAACTTGCATTTCTAGGATAAATCTGGCTTCACTGAAATCCTTGGAATCAGAATTGCTGGGAAATTTGAACTGCTGAATTTTAATCTAAGGAAAAAATCCAGCAGTTACACTTCACTGGAGATGGCAAGATAATTACTACTCCCATTTTTATTTTCAGGGAAGATTCTGTAAGGCTGTTTGGATGCATAACACAGAGCTTGCAGAACAGGGAGAAGGGAGGCAAAGGTGGCTTTCAATGTCTTTGTTCCTTTCTCGGCCTTAAGCTTCTTCTCTCTCAAGGTTGCTTAAAATAAAATCCATAGGTCAAAATGTTTGTGCCCTGGAATATGAGGGTCCCTTCATAATATCCTTCCTTTGCCTTATCCTGGTTATCAGCCCATCCTGCAGAAATCAACTTTGAAAGATGTGGTCTTGGAGTATTTTTACAGATGTCTTCTACAAGGGCTGTGTTGAGAGGTGGTGCTATGTCTCCTGGGAAGGGATTTTAGAGCTTCTTTGCAATTTTCTCTCTCCTTTTGAAATGTAACATTTAAATTACTTTTGTCTTCTGATTCCCAAAATACAAATGTGGTGGTGAAAAATAATCATGTATAAGGACTATCAAAACATAACACAGGGAACTTGAGATCTGTGAAAGCACATGATGGTCTTTAAATTCACTACAGCCATAGCGAACACACTGACCAAAGCAAATCAGAAACTTTCCTAAAACAAAACTAATCATAGTGAGACACTGCTTGCTTCAACAGTACTGGGAAAAATTGGATTTGTAGGTTAGGCTGAGGTCATACACTATAGCAGTAAAGAAGAAAAGTATTCTGTTTTCTTAATTTTGAAAAAGATGTCATTATGCCTTGGGAAGTATTAAAATATTTTAGTAATCAGCTGCAATGCTCATTAGTCTGCCTATTATATCTGAAGCACTTGTATTTGTTGAAGTAGCAGCAGCTGAGATAAAAGAAATTTGAAAGTGAAATCATTACAAATTTGAGTCAGTGTCTTTTTCAACTGGAAGCTTGCAATATTGCCCTTAATGAGCTGATGCCCCAAACTCCAAAAATGGATTCATATTTTCTAACCTCTTTTGAACTTCTTATTAGAAATTACTTTATGATCTGAATTTATGAAGAGATAGTATTTTCTGTTTACTGACTCCTTTCTTCTAAAAAAAAGCAGGGGGTGGGGGGAAGGTTGCTAACTAGTTCACAAACCAAACTTCATTTCTCAAAGTAGAATACAAATCACTGGATAGAGAAGAAAGTAAGCTGAGGTAGATTTATACTGATACAAACAGAACCATAGTTTTATGGCCAAATAAATTTAAATTAATGTCTGTCGGTTGAAACTATATGCATCCTCAGAGTGTTATACTTTAAAATGAACTAAGAATTTGGTTATTTAAAAATAGCAACTGGAAGGGAAAAGGTGGAGGCTTGCATATCTTATGAACTAATCCTGGGAGGAGTGCAGATGGAAGACTGCTTAAGGCAAAGCAGTTCATCTGCATATGGCAGATTTCAGGAACTGGGCCTGGATTAATCAGGGCCAAACATGGAAGGAATTCACATAGAAATTGTTTTTGTTCACAGAGTTTCAAGTTTTCTTTCAAATAAATTGAGCAAGTCATTTTATAAAGGAGATTGTTATTGGTTTACTTATGGATTAAAGGATCTTTTTATTATAAATCAATTGATTGCCTGTGTGTATATAATGAACAGAAATACACAGCAGGCAAATGCTTGCATTTTAGAACCAGACTAGAAGGAAAGCATCACTCTTAATTAGGAAATTCGAAAGTGATATGTAGGGCTGTAGGAAAAGTACCAGATCACAAGAAATGAAAACATTTCTGTTTTAATAGTTTCCTTTTGGTGACCTTAACTAAACTTGTCTTTGATGAAGTATGACAGGTACTGTCAAGTTAAATGGTCAACATGTTCATTATTTAAAGAATATCATTTTTGTAGTAATAATTCTGGATGTGTTCAAGAAATAAACTTGTTCATGCAAATTTTACAGCTTTTGTGTAAGCATCACCCAACAGTCCCAAAGTACGTGACTGTTCTGAACCAAAGGCTAGGACAAAATAAGGAGAATTCCAGTAAAAGAATTTTGCACCTTGTTCTGAACATTTGTTTCCATGTGTACAAGTACTTCAGAATGTAGGTTTACATTTTTATCACCATGCTATCTATTTTTGGTAGAATGTACTTAATTCTTGCAGCAGATTGTCTTTTATCCTGTGTAGAAACCTGTAGAAGAGACTACAGAAGGCCAAAGAGTACAGTGTTGTTGAAAATTGTCTATCCAGGGCTGTTAAGTTGACAATATACATGAAAAGGTTTTTGTTTTACTTTTAACAAAGAAAACTCTAGCTGCTCTTTTTAAACACAGAAGTAATCTCCATCCTCAAAAAACAACCCCACTAATCAAACCCCCCCTCCCCCCCAAAAAAAAAAATCCAAAACAAATATATGTCTTTAGAGATGAGCAAGACATGGAAGGTCTGCATTGGCATTTGACTTTGTAAAGAACCATGAGACTGTACAGCTGGACTTCTTCTTACTGAACTTGAGCTAAGAGTTAGGCATTTGACTTCAGCTGATGACCTCAGTTCTTTAGTCAAAAGCAGAGAGAAAACAGCCCTTAAAGACAGTACCTCTCCTACATGCCTAGAGGTGCCTATGACTCTTCAGCAGCTATGAAAATGAAATAAGCAAAGAAAGAAATAAGATTAAACACAGGCAAAAAGAATCCTACTGCAGGTCAGAGTCATCTGCTTGTATTACAGCTGACATTTCCATTTTCACTTTGGTAATATTCTGTATTTACTTCTGTATTTAGAGGATATGTCACACTTTTCCAAGACATATTTTGCTTCTGTGGATAGATTAAGTGCCTCTTATCACCAAAGTTTGGCAGACTAATAAAAAAAATTCATTTTGACATGACACATTGACAGATTCAGATCTCCACCCAAAACCTCTTTATAACCTCTTTATATAACAGCATTTGACAAAAATCCCACTGACCTCACACAGCATCTTCTCACAGTTTTGGAAGGGGGACCTTCCTGCTAAAAAGAAAATAATTATTTCAGGTACAGTTGGTGTCACTTCTTGGTGAAATCTGCTTCTTTTTGTTACAGCAAGTCAGGAATGAAGCCTCAAGACCTAGAGACATACATACTGCTTTCCTCTCTTCCTGCTAGATTCACTTGACTAACTGTATCTGAGGAACAAAATAATGTCTCTTACCTTTCCCATGACAGATGTATAACCCAAAGCCTGATAGCTTATTATCTACCTTGGCACCTATAATGTTTGTAAGCACACAACATGTTACCATACGGTGGTGTTTAACACACTGCCCATCCTACCTTTTCTAAATAGACTTAATAAAGAATCTCCACTGGTAATTTTTATTAAGTACTGTCTTCTTAACAATGTCTACCATATAATAACAAATGTTGTTATTAATATAAAAATTATCCAAGCTCTTTTCCCATCTAAATGTTGTATTGGATTGATTAAATAAATCTGCTTATTGTTTCTTTCAAATAGCAGTTCCTGCTATGTTTCAGGACACATCTTCGGCCAACACTGATTATGTATTTTAAAGTTTATATCCAGTTCTAATCCAAGTGTTTGCTGGGTGGAAAATAAATTTTGATTCTATTTAAATGGCTTCGATTTTATTAAACTTATCCCTTGTGAAGGAATCCAGAATTACAGATGTTTTTTAGTTACTGCACTCAATTTTCTTGCTTGCTGTCTTTGTCATGGATTTTTCTCCAAAGTGTGATACCTACCAGGAAGATCACATGAGAGGAGGGATTTTTTACAGCTCTTTTTTTTTTTTTAAACTCTACCTCTAAGTGATAGCCAAAGTTAAAATGGTTCATGACTTCCTCTTATGTGAAGGTTTGTGATAAAATATAAAAACAGGCACATTTACTATCATAAGATTAGGGTTTGACTTTTTTTTTTCCACAACGTCTTGTTGTGTGAAATGTGTCTTGTGTGAAGAAATGTAGACAGATACTAATAGAAGGCTTTTTTACTAATAATTGGTGTTGGTAATAAGGGCTGAGCTGACAGCCAGCTGTGCTACTGCCCTCAGTCCTGCAGTGAGGAAGGGGAAAGGAGTCTGCAAATGATTACCAACTTCAAGTATTTCTGGCAGTCAAGGTTTCATTAAAAAAATTAGTAAAATACCTTTTTACTTTTGAAAATGTTTCCTACGTTTGAAAAAATGGTCTGTATGAAGACTTTAGAAGAGAACTGCTGCGAACTGCACAAATCAAGGGTATTGCCCAGTTGGGTTGCCGGCCTACATTGTAGACTTAGTCTTTAGTAAAAACTCTTCTCCTGCCAATTAAAGAACAAAGGTTGAGGAGCCTGCAGGCCTTTCCAGTATGTTTGGTGTGACTTTTAACCCCTCATTTTACCCTCTTTATATGGCTCTCCTTTATATCACACTCTCTGATATGTTGGTGGCGCCCAGTAGTGCTGCTGTGGGTCAGACTAGGTTAGCACTTTTGGTACAGACTTTACTTCCTGGGGATTTGTAAGTCAGCTGTAGAAATTAATCACAAATTAGAGCTTTACATGCATATGTTACACACAGACCATTTTCTATCTTTTTCCATTTACCTCCCTATGATGTGGTACACAATCCTAAAAGAAGTTGGTTAAAGCATTGTGCAGTTTGGCAAAGATGAGTAATATGAGGCTGAAGAAACCATGACCAGCAAGAGCCTTCTGTACACTCCTGGATCCCGGTCCTGTAATTATTATTTTTTGTTTGTATCACATCTTTTACGTAATTATCTTCCAAGTACGGCACAACTGCTACATTCCTGCTAAGTCATCATGGGACTCTTGATTTTCATATCTATTGTGGTGAATAAGCCAAACACGGGAAAGTTCACATGGTATATCCATGTAGAGTCTTTAGCCAAAAGTCGTTTCATTTTCCTATCACTCATTTTATCAAGAAACTAAACTTTCTCTCTTTTATAGAGCATCAGAGGTAAATGGAAGTTTGGGAAGTTCTCTGAGATCCTTGAAGATAAGTCATTTGTTTGACGTATAGTTTGTTCTTATTTATTAGTGATTGTTTCTGATAAGCTCTTACTGCATGTACGGGAAATAATGGATTTTATTTTTTTTTTCTGGCTGTTCATTACACAATGAGAGAAGCTATTATACTCTATTAGGAAAACAGATGACATTTTATATCTGTCTAGATTAAAAGCGTACTTAACCTGCTATTTGTTGTTGAGTAGGAGACCTTATGTATATCCTTCCCCAAGGGTGCTTTCTGCACAACAAATCTAGTTTTCTCCGTTGTGGCTATGGAGGAATCTTGGACACTAAAAACTGGTGCAATTCAATAGAGGAATAAAGAGCTGAATGCGATGCTACTGTCCTTCAAGTTATATCCCTGACTGGGAGAGAACAAGGAGCAGGACATGCACAGGGCACAGCTAAAGCAAAATGTGAAATGCAGCTCCCTTACACAACAAGGACAGAGCCGTACACAAGCAGTTGGAAGCTATTTCAGCCTTTGAAGAAAATTCCTTTTTTTTTTCCTGCAGATCTCTTGATTCATTTGGATTTGGAAGCTAAAGAAATCTTTTTCCTAGAACAAAGTGAGAAAGAATTTATACATGCAGTATATATATATGTCTATATATAAAAATACTGGGGAATAAAGGATAATTGAATAACTGATTTTTCATAGAGATAGAGAAACTCCCTTGGTGGAGAATCAGATATTAAATTACTACTTAGCTTAAAAGCCTGGAAACAGTAAAAATAAGAATGGGAAAATAATGAAAACATTGAAAATTTATAAGAGGAGTCTACTAACATTATTTATAGCACGTACTTTGATAATAATTTCTCTGAGCCACATCTTCAACCTAAAGAGCATTGCAGAGAAAGGCTACACCTGGGAAAAGAATTATAGAAACATTATTTTAAAGGGTGTTTACATAAACTTTGATGTTACTGGAAACTGAGGTAATGAGCAACAGCTTACAAGTACAGCTACAAACTAAAATTAGAGTGAGAAATTACAGGAAGACCAAAGCATCTAAATCCTAAACCTATAAAAAAATTATCTCTTACAATGTTTGAAAATAACATTTTCTGTTAAATATTTTTAAGGCAAAAAGATGTCCTTGTTTGGAATAAGTTTCTTCTAAAAGCTGTAGGCACCAAATATGATATAGTTCAGAAACACTGGAAAGTGGAGGCTTATGCTAGTCTCTCTGGATCTGTAAATGCAGTAAATATAAAAAAAATGTGTACACCAAATGGCTAGCAAAATGAGGATATAAACAGATAATGTAACGTAACCATTTTGTATGCTTTTTGTTGTTATTTGAGAAATTTTTAATATTTGAAAATACTTCTTGTGGCAATTAACAAATTAGCAATTTATCTGGTTTAAAAAAAAAAAAAAAAAACAAATTCAAGTTACTGGGTTACAAAGTGAATTGTTCTGCAGCTGCAAAATCAAGTGCCTTAGCTGAGTTAATGCTTTTCATTTCTTTTGCATGTGTCAGCATTAATGGAGGCAGGCTTCTATAAAGCCTTGCATGTGAAGATGGTGCTGAGCAGACTAGATTCAGTTCTGTTGAATGCTTTTTGCATTTTTTTTGGAATAACGCACAAAGGGAGACTTCAAATCAGGCTGAACTTCAAGCAAAAGTTAATGCTATTCTCTTCTGGGTTCAACCACCCACTTTGCTTAAGGTCACTAGTTGAGGCTAATGCTGCACAGAGGGGCTGCAGCAAACTTGGCATCTCCTTGATTAGGCTCCCTGCTGATCTAATACACATACCAGCTCACTTGCCAAGTCAAATAACACATTTAGTGAATTGGAAATAAGATTTAAGTGAGCCAGCACAATGCGGCTTGCCCTCTCATCTTTTTACCGAATCCTTCTCTTTGTATGCTAGGCTGTGAAAACTGCTCTTGTTAGAGGACTTAATCTTCATTTTTTCCTGTAGATTATTTGGAAACAGGTCAATTGAATGTTGGAGCTGCTAACTCCTCCTACCAAAGAAAGAAACTGCTTGTGGCATACTGATTGCATCATTTAAATGAAAGGCTGTTATTATTAAAAAGAAAATACTGTAGTATAAGGTTCTCTTAGAATGGAAAAAAATTCTAGTATTAAATGCAACCCCTTTTTAAGTGATGTGTTTATTCCTTTGTCTCCGAGTTTCTTTTCTCCAGAGTGCTTTGCATTAACTGCTGGTGAGTAGTAATTGATGGGGTTGATCACATCAGTACATATATTCATCTCTTGTGGCTGTACTACAGTAGTTAATTCTTAAATACAGTAAGATACAATAGAGTGACATTTCTATGGGACATTTCTATAATGCCTTTCATAAAAGCAAAGTAAGTCACATCACATAGTGTTTGACTTTGAACTATTCTGTGTTTTAATGAAAGAAAATCAGGACTAAAGTTAAACCTTCACAGTTTGTTCTCAGTTTGTTTTTATTATTCTGAGAAGGAGAGAGGTTACAGTGTGAAGTATAATTTGAGTTTTAGCATAGACTTGTCATAGACTTTAATGTCGTTTATGCTGTAATAATCTGTGACTGTCCCATATTTCCATGTTAGCTGTTCAGGGTTTTGATGTGTATTGACTTTTTTACGATCTTCTTATCTCTTCTAGTTATACAGATTTATGTGCATCTCTTCCTTTTCTAACTCCTGAAATAAGAGTTTGCTTTCTGAGGTGCTCTTATTTTTTTCTTACTTTTATTCTTTTCTTTTTTTAAACAAATACAAAAGTACCATAATAGAGAGTGTAAAGTGGAGAAAACTGACATTTATAACATCTCAGCAAAGACAGAAGATTTTAAGTACGACATTAAAAAGTAAAAATTTATCTATGTGACCTACAACTGCAAGATAAAATGATTCCTTTCCTTTCAGAGTAATGGCCAGTGCACTTGACTTCTAATGAATTCACTTCCTACATTTTAATCTCCAGTTCGGAATTTTGAGGTATTGGCAAAACATGTTGGTGTATTTTTTGTGACCATCAGTGTACTTTCAGTCTAGCTTTTAAAAGCCAAGCAGCTGTTGACCTTGCAGCAGATGTTTGGTGGGAGCTCAGGCAAATAGGATGGCATAAAGAGTATGCTTATTTGTCTCTGTATCCTATTCAAGCAAAGTACCGGGGAGGAAATCTGTTCTGCTCTCAGATCCTCCTGTGTTTCTGCAAAGGAGTGGTAGAGCAAACGTCCTCCCTAGCCATTGCCCCCAGAGGGGACAAAGTGCCCTGGCATGGGATCTACAGAGAATTGGGGCAGCAAATAAGTCTGTATTCCTTATGGAATCCTTAATGGGCTTTAGGTCAAGTGACAAAAAATGAATGGTTAGGAAAAAGAGCCACTTCTTTGTTGCTTTCAGAATCATTCACAAACCAAATTAATATTTATCATCCTAAGACTTGATTTTCAGCTTCATATTAGCTCATCGAACCTGAACCAGCAAAGAGGAAAACTGCATGGTTCAGGCCTCATGCTAAATCTTTAAAAGTTTCAGTTAAATTTTTTAGCATTTTCCAAGTTCAAACATGAAAAAATGTAGTGGTTTGTCAATAGCTTAAACATTTAATTAGGAAGATATGTCCTTCATTATTTGAGGAAACTACCTGAAGCATTTTTGAGAAACCTGAAATCAGATGTCTCCTGTTTCCATTAAGAAAATCCTCCAGCAGCAGCTCAAGACATTTCGCATCCAAAAAGATAAGGGTGCACATGCTCAGGAAACGATTGGTAGAAAGGGCAGCCAAATCCTTTGAAAACTGTATCTGCAACAGTGGAGCCTATGAAGGAAAAACAAGATTTCTTTGCATTTATTCCTCTGAGAATGAGGTTGTTGCAGTGTTCCAGGCACAGGAGAAAGAAGAGTTGATGTTATCTGGTCACAGAAGAGCCTCCCTCTGCAAATATATGCACATGTCCTAGGGTCCCTGTGACATTATGTATACAGTTTGGAAAATGGACAAGGAAGTAGAAAGTGGTTGGCCAAGTTCCAGAGTTGAATCTGCTGCTACAAAATACCTTTTCTATAATGCTGTGTGGTTTAAGTCACTTAAACCACTGCTTCCAAGGTGGCTGTTCATTGCAAATCCTCCAATGTCACTGAGCTTCCCCCGCTCTGAATGAACAGAGGTAGAAGCTGTGATTTGAATGCATACACAAAATGCTATAAAAGGGGTAGATTCTGAAAACACATCTAAAGGTATTTTAAGTGTGGCATTTGGAGTTAGGGGGCAACTTTGGTGGTACAAGCCTGGCTGCCTCTGTAGATACACAGAAGTACTGTCAGAAAAGAATCGCTGGTATTTGTAAAGCATTCAGATATTGTAACAGTGGGTGAAATTTCCATGGGGAAGTAAAATATGTATTCGGTCTTGGATAATTTGCATTAAACCAAAATCACAGTTAATAATTTATATGTTCTTAACTTTTAGGTCTCTAAGTTTATGTACTTCAACATGATTTTACATAATTTCGTACATTTTGTAAAATGTATGTAAAATATATATATATGTAAAATAACTCCCTCATTCAGACAGGTGTAATGATTCATATTAGCTTTAGTAAATAAATTAAAGGAAAGAAAATGTTACAGATCACAGTTTGCATTTTCCTTGTCTCTGCCATGGCACATTTTAAACTCCTAAGTCTAATCTTTCAGTGGTTCAAGAATTCACATAAATCTACACCTCTCTCTTTTTTCTTTTGGTAGATGTTAATATATTTTTGTACTCATCTATCTTGGTATATTACTCCATTATTATTACTTAATTGCATTGTTATGAAGCCCAATGTCATTAACATCTAACCCTTCATGGAAAAAGCAAAGTTGAAGGGTTTGCAAAGTACATGGGGGTGACTGACCCAAATGTTCAATCTAGTTTCCCAGAAACTCATGTCTTGTTTGTTCCTTAATGCCATGCCACAGCTAACCCAACTGTAAGGTGTGAGAGCAGTGAAGCATTTTCACCTCTCTGTAGTCTGTCAGCAGAGGAACATAAAAGCAGCATATTAATGCTTCTCCAGTTAGAGAGTGTAATTTCTCCACACTGATGGTTTTCCTCTTGTTGTCTTGCAACTGTATAGAATGGCTCCTACCACATTAAGATTTTAATAACAGACAAGTTTTATTATTAATGCTCTTAAAAGGACCTACTCCTTTTTGGATTCAGTGAGCTACTCATCAAAAGGTAGCATGTGAGCTGAGAACAGCTGATGTCCAAGAAGCAGTTGATGAGACACAGGTGTAAAATAAAAAGACATTGATACTGGGGGATCTTGACTTAGTATTTTTCAGGTTTGGATCATTTCATTCCATCTGCCAAAATTCCCACAGTACTTTTCATCAGACTGCTGTTACCTCTTTTTCCTCATTGCTGTGCATACAGCTGCCACAGATATTGACTTTAATGATTTCCACTGGGTTTCTGATATGGTGGTTAATATAGATGCATATTACTACTTGTGCAGACAATAGTGTGATTTGTGTTCAAAAGTAAAGCCAGTCATAAAGGAGATCATCAAATTGTTTTTCCCACTATTTTTAAATTATGCCTTTGTCTGCTTTTCCTTTTTCAGGTAGAAGCGCTTAAAATTTAATTTATAATTTGCTTCCAAATTTCATGTAAAAATCTGAAATGTCACAAAGTTTTACATATTTCTGATGTATAAAACACTCTAATGTAATGGGTTTTTGCCTCTGACTGAAAAAGATTTTAGGTCCCTAACTTACACTGAAATGGTTTTGAAGTAGGTTTATAAATACCAGTGTTGGCTGTCTAAATTAGTGTTTTTATGAGGAACCAAGAGGAAAACCAATACCAATTTCTATGTGACTTGAGTGCAAAGCCTTCATTAACTCAGAAATGTGCAACTTAGATCTCAATAATTCCTTGGTGATTTATTCATTAAATTTGACATATTTTTAATATAAGAAATGCAGGTCTTGTATCCACAGTAGATCTATGTATATATATTTAGATCCAAATAGAAAAAAATAACTTCTAAATAAATTTAACCCTCAAATTACTTTTTCAAGCTATCATTTTTCTCCATTAGGTACTTGTTGCTACATTGTAACAACCAATTATTTTCAAAATAAAGGAAATAAGTTTGAAATGTATTTTCAAAGAAATTAGCCTATCTCGTGGCCAAGCCTAAAAAATCATTGTACGGACAAAGTAGTTTTAATGTATTGTTCTACTGCACCAAGGTCAAAGAAAAGAGCAATAGATCATATAGTCTCAATATATTCCTACCATCTTGTCCCTGTGAATTGTGGATATCCAATAGGAAGTCTGCATAGTAGCGCAGTATTACCAAAAAAAAAAAAAAAAAAAAACCACAAAAAAGGTCAAGTTTCTTGAATCATTACATTTGAATGAATAACAATGGGGCTTTTCAAAAGAAATCATGATTTGAATTCTTTCAGTTGTTTGGTCCTTTAAGGGTTTTTCAAGGTTATTCCACAGGACACAAAATACTAGTACCTCATCTAGTCGCAGAAGCAGCGTTGCTAATTAGATCTGACAAATTTCTATAATACAGTTGTTTTTTCACTGCTGGAAAAACTGATCATGTGTCCATAGAGCACACTCCCTATCTCCCAAACATCTTGTATTCAACTTTTTTCTGCAACCTAGGAGAGTACAGGTAGTACTTTGTAAGCTACTGCTAACTTTGAAGGCTCATTCTGATCAATAGTGTGATTTAGGTCTATAAGTCATTTTGATACATTTGAAGGGTTTGACCTAAAAAATGTCATTGTAAAACAAAAAAGCTGATAGTCTGAACAATCATATGACCCAAATAGCTGACCGAACACTGCACACAGCAAGATTTGTGGTGAAAAGGATGAAATTTGCTGCATTGGGAAGTAAAGCTCATTTTTCTGTTCTGGGATCCACTGTGGCCATAGCACATTACGGTTACAAAGAAGAAGACAAGATGGGTCTCCACGGAAAAGGTAGGTAGGAGTGCAAATTCCAGAGTTGTTTCCCACTGTGAAACTATGTAGTTTAAGTAGCTTAAAATAAATTTTAAAAAGATTATGTGAAAATGTTAAGATTAAGTTCGAACTTCACTACAAAAATTTCATTTATGCTCAGGGTAAGAATTCTTATTTGAAGGAGTAGGTATATTTCAACACATTTCAATGCACATTGTCATTAGGGACAAGACATTATATTACTCCACTCTTCTATGACAGCTAATGATTTTTTTTTTCCTGTCCAAGAACCTCTTTTTACATTAAATTAACAGCAGAGCAAATGCAAAGGTATGGAAGATCTGCTCTTTGAAAAGTTTCCCATACTTTAGAACTATAATCACAAAAAAAGCATGAAAATAACCACCCACACTCAAATAACAACAGATACAGAAACAGCTTTATGAAAATCTGATTCCATAGCACCTCATCTTCTCAAGTCAACGTGCTTTTCTGATATGAAAACAGCAGAACAAAACTGCAAGAGAAAATTTGGTATTCTAAACATAAGGAGAAGGTGGAACAGAAAATGCAGGATTATATCTTATTGTATTTACATGCTGCTGTAGTGAACTGCATACTAGTGCTGGATTTGCCTTTGACTCTCATATGTGAAACCAAAAGTTTCATAAAACCTGACAGTAAAAAAACCACAGGGAAATATTATTTTTAGTTGGTTCATAATTCAGAACTTTTGCAAACCTATTATTTTTAAGATTTTCCAATAGTAATTTTTGTAACAGTTTATTGATATAAGAAACATAATCTGAAAACAAAACATGGTAAGTTGCAAAAATAAGTGCATAATTAAAACAGTGAATGTGTAACTTAACTTATAGGAACAAAAGCTCCCTAGTACTCCTTAAATGACTTATTTTGCATCACTTTTACACCCATTTGATTCGTGTTCTTTCACTATGCCTTCCTACAACACACATGTAACAATATTGAACTCATTTCAATTTTTACAACACTCTAAAATTGTTCCTGCATTTTCTTATTATCTGAGTTGATGGACTAATTAGAAGCAGTCAAGGTTATGTCTAGGTGTTCCAATAAAAAATGGTTCTAATTGCCCCGAGACTGAGGATAATTCAATTACAAATCTTTTCAATTTGATTCATTCCTTTCTTCCTAAGGAAGGATTATGTTGATGGGTTTCAGGTAATGGAACTGGGTGGCTTAGGAGGGGCATTAAAACATCCTTACAGCTTTAACTAATGTGATTAAGTTTTATGAAGTTTGTTTTTCTTCTTAAAATCTTACAGAGGTCAAGTACTCATGTGATTCCCTTGGAGCAGTGGTTGAGAAGTTGGTTAGGTTGAGGACAAGGTAGTAATCTCTTGAAATGTGCTCATTAGTTCTAAAAAGATTTGAAAAAGTTGTTTCCCACATCCATCACACAATCTTATTTAATAAATGAAAAAAAGCATTATACTTTTCAAGTCCTTAATTAGTGATTCTTAGTACAGGACCTCTTCTTGGATAACACCCCGTTACCGGTTTACACTTCTGTGATCATTATTGAGAAGACAGTCAGGGTTGACAAATATTTTGAAGTTGAGTTCAAACCTTTGCCCTGTCAGTCATCTCAACTGAACTAGATATGTACTGAGCTTTCAAGAAAAGATATCATCATAAACTAGGACAGGAGAGAGGAATTTTTTAATTTTTTTAAAATTCCCCTATTTTTCTGTTAGACAACAGTGTCTGTTGCAGGTTTTGTTCATTTCTTATTTTTATCGTTGCATGTGTTTGCACATTTTACACAATCAAAATAGCAATTCATATTAGAAATGCAGTAACTTAGGCCTTTAAAATCATGCTAAAATATTGCTAACTGGTAATCTGGTACTTGACATACCAGAAAAAGTGCCAAGTGAAGATTCAGTGTCCAAATAAATCATACTCTGTCATGAAATGTACTTTGGAACATGGGTGTTATTAATAATACCCTTGAGAACATCCACACAAATGGTGGACAGATTCTTAACTCCATTTTTAGACCTGGATCTACCACTGTCACCACTGAAGCTGGCGACACGCTGGAGGAATAGAGGATTTTTGCAGACATCTCTGTAATTTCCAGAAATGTGACCATGTTCAATTTGTGGTACCTTCATGGGTTTTGTTTCACATTTGCTTGATTACTGTCATGCAAATTATTAAATGTTTGAATTTTTGTCTCCAAAATATTTGAGGAGCATAATTTTTACGAATGAATGAGCATATATTGATGAAAATACTTGCCTTGACACCACTTAAGTGCTGACTTTAAATGCTTAGAGGCAGGGACAATATTTTTTAAATGTGTTGGTGTTCAGCATGAATGAAAAGGATATTGAAGTTCATACAAACAGATCTCAAAACATCAGGAGCTCAGTCTGTAGAGAAACTTTAGCCACATTGTCCGAACCGCATGACAAGGAGTGGCAAAGATTTCTTACTGCATCAGTTATCAGAATGCAAGCCTGCTCTGATGCAGATGGCTTGTAGAAGACCCTCAAGCAGTGATGTAGCCAGCCATCAGTGCTGCAGCCATGTTATTTCCCTGTACTGATTTTAAAAGTCTACGTCCATAGAATGAATGCTATCAGAAGAAAAAAAAAAGAAAAACAAAACAAAACAAAACAAAAAAACCCAACAACAAAAAAAACTCAGAGGAGAACTCAGCAGCACTTATTAAAAGTAAAAAAAAAATAAAAATTAAAATAAAATAAATAATTTAAAATTCTTAAACTTCTCTAATGTCTGCCAAGAAAAAAGCAGAAAAATTACATGATACCTGAGAAACAAGATTTTCCTCTCATAAGCTATTCAAAGTTCAGTATTGGAGCCCATTTTATCTGTGGACTACTTGAAAAAATAAATCAATTGGTTAGATTTGATCAACATTTTTAACACAACAAATTGTGTTAAAGCAGATGTAGCCACAGTATACCCTGTCTGTCAAGATGTAAAATCTTTTTTTTATTGCAATGACACAATGTGTTTTGTTAGTGTAAGTAGGTACAACTTGTTTGTTAAGGATGATTTGTCTGCCACATTGTGCAGTGGTGAGAGTGGCCATTACACCTGTATGTACAGCTAATGCTTTTCAGCATCTGTTCACTATTAATGAAGCCTCTCCAGAAGTTTTGTTTTATGGTACCAACAATCCAAAGGCTAAAGCTGATTGATTTGATATGTAACCAGACATTTTTCCTGCCTTCTTTAGTATTGACAACAATGACAAACCTAGTTTTTAACAAAAATTAAAAATACCTTTAATTTTCTTCCATGCAAGGTCCGTTGCAAAACCAGGTATTTCACCACAGCAGGGTTTTCTCTCGGAGCAGGAGATCGGATATCAAACCTGTCTTAGGACAGTATTATGGGTTTGGAAGTACCTAAAACCTGGTGTAAGAATTTATCAACTTCAAAAATTACTATCTCAAGTGCATACTATTTTTTCTTTGTTATTGTCACATGTCACAGGCTAAAAAGCTCAGTTCACACAGTTTAAACCAAATCAGGATCAAAGTGATTTATTGATTTATTAGCAACAATTAATTCACAGGTAATGAGTAAAGTATGCATTTAGGATCAATATCAACAAGAGAAAAGATAAGCTTCCGTAGAGGGATGATAACGGGGGGGGCGGGAGGGGGAGGTTGTTTTGCCAAATAAATAGCTCGATATAAGACCTTCTCCATGATTTGATGTTAATGCGATTTTTAAATAGTTTTCAGGTTTTGGTTTGTTTGTTCTGTTTGTGGCTTTATTTAAAACATTTTCATTCCCAAGTACCATTACAAATAAAGAAAACCTAGTAAGTCACTGTGTAAAAAGTGAGTGTGATCCCCATACAACCATAAATGCACATGGATGATCTTGGGTTTTTTTTTTCTTTTCCTTTTGTGGGGCAGCAAAGATTTTCAGTTCAGGTACGAAATTAAAGAACTAATAAGTATTGTAATTAAGTCATTTGCTTTCCTCTTTGGTCCAAACAAAAATCCAGTTATATTTAAGAAGAACTGGTTTATTAAGTAAGTATGCTTTTAATAAAGATAAAAATGTTATTTTTATGATATATGTTAAAGTAAAAATCATTTAATGCATCTGCTTACTGGGCATTTGCATTTTTGTGGCATCTGATTTGTTGTCTTCAGAAAGGGGATTTTAAAAAGTAGTGCAGTCTTCCACTTGCAGAGACGTTTCTGTTGCTTGAGAATAGTCTTGACCTATGTCCTCAAAATACACTCTTTAGAAGCCTTGATTTTGTTGTGTGAAACTCTTTTTTACCAAGTCAGCTTTTTGAATGATGGTCTAGGAGACAGTGGATGAGATAGCCTTCAGAGCTTACTCTCATTTAAAACTTAGGCTTACTCAAAATTTTCATCAGAATAAAGCACTTACAGGAGCATTGTAAAGTCCTGCTTCTAATCATGGGCTTAAGCTCAGGGCCAAGTCAAGAGCATGGAAATGATAAAACTTTCAGTAATAATTCTGGACCTCAGCTAAAATGCATCTTGTAGCCCTGCTGTGAGCAGGTTCCCTTCTTCCCATGTGCTTGTTCATTTTTATCTAAAAATTAGCCAGCTCATTGTAATGGCCAAACCAGCCAAGTACCACTATCTTTGCTTTATTATTCCTATCTAAGGAATTCATGCTTATGATCCATTTTGACTTATATAGAGTCTTTGCATTAATTAAATTCACTTCAAACTAAAGTTATTCTACTTGACTGTATAAATGTGCCTTAATTACATGAATAGAACTATAGCCAGATCCCTGAATCAGTGCGGATTAAAACATCATTTCACAGCCAAACAGAAACATGTTCCCAATCACTGCACTTGAATTATTGTTATGTAGCTTGGGGCTTGTATTAAAATCACTGAATAATTACAATCAGATTATTATAATCAAGTACAGGAGCAGTAATTACAGGTTACAGTCATTTTAAGCTGCCCTGGAAGTCCCATATACTGATCATATGCATATTAAAAGTTTATGTTAGTGATAAAATTAATGAACAGGATTGTAAGCTCCTCTCTGTGAGATAGGTGTCACATATCTTACCATATAGGGAGTTGTATTTTGCATAGCAAGGACATCCAGCCTATTTACATTCTTTTCTTTATGCTCACATCAGAAAGCTATCAACAAAGAAGAGGGGGAAAAAAATCCCCCATCTATTTGCAGAATAATCTTCTGCTTTACTCCATCCAAATTTAAGTACTGCTTAAAGATGTTATCATTTTTGTTGTAAGACTTCGCCAGGAGCATCGTTTATACCTATTTATTATACTCACTAATAACACAAAGAGAATTGTGCAAAAGATGGAAGGCATATTAAACTTTGTCAACATGAGGACATTAGAGACATAAAGTTTTATTTCTGGGGGCTATTGGAGGACAGCATAGAGGGGAAATTAATTTAGGACAGAGAAGAATAAGTATTAAAATAAAACTATTCCAACCTGCTTCATATGGTCTTGTTTTGGAGAGGCCATAAAGTAAACAGGTATTTCTGATTTCCTGAGAGCTATATTAAAAACAGAAATCCATGCTGTCTTAATATTCTGATTAAAAGACAAAAATCTTACTGGTTTGACTATAATAATCTTGTTTTTTAAATCAAACGATGAATATGGAATGTGAGATATGAATTGGATTGTGATGGTCTGGGTCTAAAATTAGACCCTGAAACTGAAAGAAGCAGGAGGACTTTTATCACAGAGAAATGTCTTATGAACATGTATGCTAACCACAAAATAATTTCACTATGGTTTTGCAAGAGAACAGAAACATAAGTGCAAGAGGAAGGCTAGCAAGGATACATACAGAACATGCAAAGGGAGCATGGGAAGAAACATGACGGTAAGGGTCCCATATCATACAAAGATCTCAAAGGAGAATTTTCTCAGGGCTTTTATTCAGACATGTAGTGGGGGATAAATTTATGACAATTAAATGTGAATGAATAAGAAAAATACATTTGCAAGCACTAGATAGACCAGCAGACTACTCCTTTGCCAGCCTCACAGACCTTCTACAGACACCGCAACAGCCAGCATAAGCCAGATAAAAGGCCAACCAAACACCCAGATGCTGCTGCTGGAAAGCCACATGCTATGGCTCAGCATCTGGGCTGCAGAGCTGCCAAGTTCTCCCCTTTGGTGCCCAGAGTAGTTGGATCAGATGTTGGACCAGGGAGGAGGGGAGTGGGTAACATGGGTGGGGCTGCAACACAGGCTCCAGGAGGAGGTGCAAGCAGGTAGCAAAACCTCAGCACCTCCCAGCAAGGTTTAGAGCTTGTAAAAATGCCTGCTGAAGTTTATGAACATCAATTTTACAGATCCACTAAGCAAGAGACAGTTATCTCTTTAATTACTGAGGTCTAATATCTGCAATGAGATCCAACAGTGTCATCTTCCGAGAGCTCAGAAGAGGTTCAGGAGTCTCACAAGAGGATTGTGTTCAACACCTTTGAGTGAACAGGTTGGCCTGGGCATCAGGAAGGATCGTGCCCTTTCTATCTGGCGTGTAAAGAGAGGACAAAAATAGATAAATGAAGCTGTCAACACACTTCACAGAATTCTTCTTTAAAAAATGGTGCCTAGCAAAAACTTCATGATACAGTGGTTTACGGTATCACCATTAATGAAACGTATCTCAGTGAAAAGGACAGATGTATGGATTTTCACTTGCAAAGCATAATAAGATCAATTACTTACACAAAATTGCTGACATATACTTCTCCTCATGCCCATAACACACATAACAGTATTATGTTTTTCTCCAACAAACTCACTGAAGAAAAATTATGACTGTAAGAACTTTGTTTGGGAAAAAAGAAAGGATAAACCTAAAGGTTTAAACTGCTTGCAGAGGTCAGGAATGCTCCCATAGTGTAAATAATCATGGTTTTAATGGCATTGAAGTGCACCTACAGCTGCAGAGAAAAAGTATTGCCTTTCTCTCAAGGAACATGAACAGCCTCTCTGGCCTCTCTTGTTTCTGTGGATGCACAAGTGTGGGCGTCTTGAAGTGTTTTCAGCAAATTCATGCCACTTATTCAGCAAGCTCTGTGCAGCACTGTTTACGGGGAATTAAAAGCTGATGTGTCACAGTTATATTTAGAGTGAGGAGAAGTCCGAAGGAGCTTGTGTATAATGAACTGATGTATTCATGAACTTTTTTTATTTGTGCAAAATACTTCAGTGCCTCTCTGTTAGAAGGACACTTGCTAGATTTGGAGATCTCTGCAGCGAACCGAGTTGTAGTGGTGGGTGTGTAATGAACAGCAGTTGTGGTTGGAGTACAGGGGCTTTATCATGAGAAAGCCCCCCCTTGCTCTACACACATACTGCTGTGCTGATCCTCTGAATGTGGGGTCAGTAGAGACCTGAAAGTTTCTACCAACAGGAAGAGGATTTTTTTTCTCTGTCTTATATGTTTTCTTTTGAAGGCCTGTGGTTTGCAGCATTTGGTGAAATTCATACAAAGTGACATTTTGATAAGCAAACTGTTGAACATGTTAATAGATATTGGGCTTATCATTACGACAGTTTTACTTACAGGGGTTTGGTTTTTTTTTTTTTGCCTTCATTTCTGCTTCCGTAATACACACTTTGCAGGTGTTTGCCATCCTCTAAAAGTATCCTTAATATCAAATTCAAGGTTTCAAACCAGCAATTTTTTTTAGATTACTTTGCTAGTTTCAGTGTCGTACAGCTTTCCAGAGGACCAAGAATGAAGGTCAATTTTCTTCCCAGTGGTTGCCAATATGTGGAAAATTTAGGTAAATAATTTGTTCTTTTGATCTTTGTGATTCTGGGTATAACACAGAATATTCTTGAAAATTGTAACATCTGGGCTTAACTTTTATTACATGAAAGAAAAACAGATGAAAATGAACAAAACTAATATGGCTCCTCAGCCTGAAATATTTTTGCATCTCTGTTGGACAGAAATGGAATCAGTGATCCACTGAAAAGAAATTTCTGTACCATCATTTAGGGTGCCAGCACAACAATGCCCCTTTTCTTTACATTTGCTTGAGGCTTCATGGGTCATGCTTGTACTTCAAGGCAGAAAAGAGTGAAGACAGACATGCAAGGGACAATTGTTTTCAGATGCAGGAAAAAAGTCACTCCAGTTAACCCATTCAAAGAAAAATCTCTCTGATACTTCTTTTTTTTGTAGAACAAATTAAAAGGTAAATTTCCCAGAATTAATCCCCAGTACTAAACTTCAATGTATTCAAGGAACTGTTTTATATACACTTTTCTTACTACGAATTTTGGGAAAAATTCGATTGTTGCTGAGCCAATACTACAAGGTTACTTTATATTATACAGGTGTATTTCTTTAAGTTGCTGTTTTGGCAAACATATGCACAATAAGCACAATCACCTGTATGTGCATTTAGAATAAAATTAAAGCACAGTTCTGCTGGAATTGCAAAAGAATCTGAAGTTTGCAAACTTTATTACAATACGCCTCGTGAGAAAACAACCTTAGTAAAATTCCTCGCTGTCTGAATTTTATACAAAATTCCTCAAGCAGTTTCTCTTCAGGTCAGCTGAAGTTGAAGGGATAAATTCTGTTTGATCAAATTATGACATCATATTGTGATGGCAAAACAGAAGTTTTCACTAGTGCTTGTAGAGCCTTTGAGTTTATAAATTTATGGGACTAAAATGAGTTATATTGAAACTAATATCTATAGAGAAAGCAAAGATATCAGAGCATCCAGTTCCTACAAGTAGGTTGTGTCTATTCTACTTAGGCAGGGACTATGAACTTGTCTTAAAATATAGTGTCTGCTATTGACTAGTGATGGGATTTCTTTAGTTTTAGAAAAATAATTTAGGACTGGGATACAGTTATAATGCCATTACTTCCTTTGAGAAATTTGTTTTAATACCAAGTAGTAGATAGAAAAGTGGATATTGAAATGCAAGGTACTGACTTATGCTTTTGTAGAATGTTATATCAATGTCCCACAAACATCCTGAGAGGCTGCCTTGTGATATATTTGAATCAGCAGTACAACAGAGCTCAACATGATATTGTACAGCTTCCAAATTAAAACTGAATAGTCAAACCAAATTCAGTGAGCAAGACTTATTTTTCATCAAATGTCCACATAAATACCGGCCTCCCTTTAGGCTTACTGCCTATGCAATAACATTTATTTCATGGACCATTATGCAGACAGGATGCAGTAGAAATTAAAGATCTAAGTTTAAAATTCTTAAGATTAAGACTGTAAGAGTAATGGGAATAATTTGATTGGCATGATTATGTCTGAGGTGAACCCCAGCATTTAGAAGAACGAAGAATATTGTTAGGCATGATGAGCATGTCATCTAAGGTTACTCTTCTCTCAAATTCCATCCTGGACCCTGGCTACAATGCCAGTTGTGTTGCAGGCATGTAAGGTCATCTCTGGTCCCACATAATACTTAGGGAGCTGTTCTACTCCTACACTGAGCTTTAGCTCTCAGCCCATGAGCACCTCAGAAACACAGTTCAAAAAATTCTGGGATTCCTGTAAAATGGCATGGTCCAATATGGCCTTTGGCTTTACAGCAGATAACTACCCATGCCTGTCAATGTCTGAGGTTCTGCTACTCACATCTGTCTGTTATGTCTGTCTTTGTGTATAACATCTGAAGTAGGAGTCTTGCTCCATTGCTCTGGAGATAAACTAAGTCTCTGTTTCCTCCATGGGTCTGTGGAAGTTCCAGCAGTTCAGTGAATGCATCCAATAGCTCAGGCTGGAGGGGTATGTTCCTCTTAACAATGCAGCTGGGCTACCTCTGAATCTTGGTAAATCTGAATTTTAGTTAATTTGACAACTCCATTCTGCCCTCAAAGCTATCTCAGTCCTGTTGTTTAAACCTTGCTTACAGTCATTGTAAACTTCAGGATTCTATTTATTACCCAGCTGATAGCAACAATGCTTTAGAGGAAATCGATCATCACTTTTCGAGTTTCAACTGTGAATTACTGAAATATGAGAAAATATAAGACCCTTTCCTCACAGCAATTTTTTGTCCACAGCAACACAGTAAGTACACATTCCACTCTTTCCAACCTGAAGGTAGTGAAATCAGACCACATAAGTCAGTTGTGTTGTCACCTCGTCTTTTGGTGCTCGTAATTCAAAGATCAATCATCCACACGCACAGTTTTGAAGACTTTGCTAGCACACTCCTTCACCCCTTCATTTTCCACTAGTATCTAGCTGGCTGCCATTATTGTCTTGATTGTGAGAACACAGTTTTGTGTTTATAAAGTGTTGATATTTCTCCATTACGGTCAGCAGGAGCTAGTGCTTCAGCATCTAGATCATCTCCAAATGCATATTAGAACTTGCATTCAACAGTATGCCCAAGAAATATAGTTTCTTTAAAGCAGTAAATTTCCCCCAATTTCTATATGGTAAAATTATGATGATCATTCTGCTTTCAAAATCGAAATTGCAAACATAGCAAATAAACTTTTTTATTCTTTTCAACAGAAAAAAAAAAATCACATGGACAGACCTTTAGGAAGTGTCTAATTTAGATTTCACCAGCATTCTCCTGATAGAGGGTGGTGATCAGTTGTTATCTTAAATATAATGTGTCCTTTAGTACAACAATAAAAACGACTGAGAATCAGCTCTGCCACTCAGCAGAATCATGGGGGAGGGAAGGAGGAGGAACAGCAGCATAAAGACCAGATTTTAGGGGAGATATTAAAAAACATACCAGTGATGTATTTCTAGCGACTTCAGTCTTGTAACGTTTCACTCTGTTCTCAATCCAGTAAACAACAGCTAAAATTAACACAATCATTTGGAAGTTATGGTATAAGAAGAACAAGTGGAAAAACTCGACAGAACAGGGCTCCCAGTGAATCTGGGTACTACTGATTAACACTAGTTTTTGAAATGTTAATTAGTTTTACATTTAACAGCTTGTCATTGTCTAAAAGGGCATAGGAGCAAACCTTCCAGAGTGAAGGCTGAGGAGTTTTTAACTCCTTGGTGACAGGAATTGGCGCACATTCCTCTGCTCTCAATAGCACCAGTGAGCAGACAAGAATTAATTAGCTTTGGTGATCAGTAAGATAAAAGAATGTAAGTATCTGAATTAGTTAGCAATGACAAGAGAGAGAAAGAAATATTAAGTAAATTAAGATGTACAGAGTAGTTACTGTCCACGAGCTAACTCGATCCCCCTTATCAGGACTGAGAACTTTGCCAAAATATGAAATTATCTCCCTATAAGAACAATGTCTAACAACGTCTGCAACTGCTCTGTTCATTTAAGTGCAACTTGACAGCACACTGAAGGCTGCAATGTATACAAAATTGAAGGAAGTAGTAAGGATTAGATAATGATGATGTAGGAACATGTTTAGTCATTATATATTTCAATTTAAATCATTGCTTTGAAATCTCTCAGAATGTAGGTTGTGGGGGGGTGCCCCTAAATATTTTTTTCTTCAACTTTTTCTATATCTTCAGTGAACTAAAATCTGGCACAAAAGAAAAAGTTTTGTGACTCAATAATATTTCCTCCTGTGCCTCATACACAAACCACAATCTAGCTGATAATGCCTCATATGTTAAGCTATAGCTTTATAGGTCAGATGTGAAAAATTGCAGAGCTGGGAGGTAAGGCCAGCCCAGCTGACTTTTCACACAGACCAGTGATCAGCTGAGCACGAAATGCTGATCTAACTTCATCTCCCAAAAGTCACGTCCCTGGAGCAGGGTGGGGAACAGGTTGTGTTGCTGCCTGTTTTGCATGTGTTTCAGCAGGCTCGATTCTCCCAGCCTGTAAGTGGAGCAAATTTCTTGCACACTAAGTTCATGTATACATTTTCAGTTACCAGAGAAGTGCAAAAATGCGACGTTAAATTTGAATTAGAGAAACTCATAAACACTCCATTTAGGTTTCAGGTTGGCCACAGAGCTCAGAGAACTTGGCAAAGCAAACACAGCATCTTCCCACTGTCTGTGCTATGGGAGTGATATCCTGTCATGTGGAAGTAGTCTTGGCTTGTCCCTGTAGTTTGCTGAACACCTTTCTAGATTATTGCAATTTGCAGCATTTGACAGATTTCAGCAAAAATAGAAATTCTTTTACTGGTTCAAGTTTCTGTGTGAAGACTTCAACCAATTTCACTTTGCAAACAGGCCAAATTGTTTCCAAATGCAGAATTTGTGTTGCAGAGGGGTTTGGGTTTGTTTTTTTTTTTTTTTTCTGAGGGTAATGATCTGGTAGTGGCTACTTTACTGAAAAACACCACCTATCCTGTGAATTATTTTACATCTTTTCGTCATGTGTCTTTACCCTCCTCCCATGAGGTTTTGAAATTAGTAAGTTCCAAGTGAACTTTGGCTAAATTTAAAATGTTTAATTATGGAACATGGTATGTCTGAAAATCCTCTCATGTCAATTTTTCCCTTTCCCAGAAAAACTCAGCTAAGGGAAATGTGACACATAACCTAAATAGTATCAGGAGACTAAACACTTTTGATGAAAAAAATAACCTTACTGTGTTCATAAGCCTAAAAATTTCAAATCTTTATTCTGTTGCGTGCACGTTTTCAAGAGAAACAAAAAAGCTGGAAACGTTTTTAGAAACTGCATTGTCTATGTACAATGTGGGTAGAATACTATGTTGGTCAGCAACTATAACGTAAAAGGTAATGTGTAAGAGTTTTATATGCTTCTCAGAACTATAAAGGAAGTGTGAGTGGATTTTAAACATTTTGATTAGCACCACAAAGATTTTAATGCTTTATTTAAACAGTTTGCTATAGGGCAAACACATTTGGTAGACAAGGAAAATGAAAGCACGGGCATCAGTTTCCCTGTTTTCTATTAAGTAATGTTGCGAAGTAAGCAGAAGTTGGATTCAGATATCAGATAATTATCTCCACACTATGTGTCACAGTAAATAATTTTAATTGGTTTAACTTCAGGGACCATTACTGGCCTAATTAGAAACATGAAAAGGCTACAAGTATTAGGAAATATCCTGAAGGAATGAGAACATTAGCAATTCTGTCAAGCCATTTTTAAAATAGTACACAGTAGCAGTCACATTTCAGTAAAAGGCAGATTACTTGAAAGGTGCTTTTAGGAAAACAGTACTTGTGAGTTGTAATAGGAGAAGTCAATGGGCAAGCATAGCGAATTTGTAGTGCTTGACATGTATTATTACTATGTGAAAGATACACTGATCTCACTCTGATCGCTGTTTCTAAAGACACAGGTTAACTTTGTGCTGCACAGGAACTGTGAGAGCTTGGGGGCAGCGAGGAAGCAGGAGTCCCCCTGGCAAGCAAGTTCATTTGGTTAAGAGAAAGAAAAAAAATAAAAGAGAAAAAAACCCTAAACCCAGGTTGTGTGGAGTTTGGAAGGGTGGAAAGTTTGGAAGACTTTCATCAAAAATATCTATCAGCTTCTTTGGTGCTTTGGCGGAACTCTGTAGAAATGACTTTTGAGCTTTCCACTCTCCACCTCTCTGTCTCAAATTTTTGGCTCTTCCATGACTATTCACACTCCAAATGAAAACATGAGGCAGTGATCTTGTGCTGACTGATACTTTCTGGTTTAAGCCCTTCCACAGCTTCTCGCGCTGTGTTGTAAAACTTCCTAACCTCTGTGGAAAGCCCCTCTGGCTTAGAGGTCTGCTCTTTGAGTCATCTGACACTGAAAGCCAATGGGCAAGCAGTGGTGGGCTCCGGAGGAATTATTCAATAGACCTCAGATCTCAGTACTAAGCTGTTCGTTCTTACAAAAACCCAAACACAGAGCTTTCCTCCACTTGCACTGAACTGCTTGTTGTAAACATTATAAAAAAATTGAATATGCCCCGTTGCTTTAATGAGCATGTGACTGGCTTCAGATTTGCTCTGCCACTGCATTTGATTTGTCTAGTTGTTCTGCTTTCTGAGGGTTTATTAGTCACTTAACCCCTTTCCAGGGGTTACTCACTTTTTAGATGTGACTGAGCATCACTAGATGAGTTGCAATTGTACGTTTTTGGAGGCGGGGGTTGAAGGAAGGAGGGAAAACATGCTAATGAATAAAAACTCATGCAAGAATTGCTGCATAATCTGTTGTTTGGTCGGGTCCTCATCCTCTCTCCTGCAGTGTTTTATATAATGTGCCTGAGGTGACGCAAGAAATACTACAGAGGAAAAATTTTATTACAACCTTAGGGGAATGAGCATTCGATTAGTGTTATGCTCCACATTTGCCGATAGAGGCAGGGTAAACAATTGTGAGGGAGGAACAGCTATGGGGACAGCCGACCACCTACGGTGTTTTATTGTTGGAGAACAGTGTCAAAGATTTAAGCAGCACATGCTGCTTGAACAGTTGATCAACGCCTGCCACCACTACAGCAAAGGATATTTTTATTGACATTTATATGAATACATCAAAGCTATGTAGATGTAAAATATATATATAATCTTTTCACTATTAATCTCTATTCTTCTATTAACCTGTGGGAATTCTACTATACACACGCATAGCCAAAAATACATTCCCAGTGTTGCTCATCTAAATCTTAATAACATTTAATGTCAATTCGTTCTTTACACTGTGCACTACCTAAAAAGATAAATCCTTTTGTATTTTTATCTAGTTTCAGTGAAGATTATTTTGTTCTTATAGAAGAAGAGCTTAGTCTTCTTTTTTCGAAACTCTGCTTTGTCAGGTCTTTCCTGTCCCCTACTAAACAAAACAGGTTCAATCCTTACAGACTCTCTGCACAATATAGCCTTGTTCTGCCCCACCTTTCCTCTGTCTACCTCTAACTAATGCCTTAGACAGGCATCATCACAAAACCAACTACACTATATGAGGGTACATCATTTTCCACCAAATATTATTTTCAATTTATATTCTGTTCCTCCTGTAGCATCACCTGATTTACATTTTTGAAGACCATTACCTTTCGGACAAAAGTTCCCATTGATTTAGCAAGTGTTTTTCTGATGGAAGAGTGCTTACTATGCTTAAAATGTGAAAAAGGCCAATAGATCATGCATGAGATAGAAGCATAACTTCATTTAGTACATTGGTGTGAATACAAGGAAGCAGTGAAACTGCTGAAACTGCTGAAACTGAGAGTTGCTTTAGGTAATGAATGCATATGTAAAGCTCTGATTTTGTCAAACTAATGAATATACCAGCATGGTCACATAAGACTTAGTGAAAGGAATTTCAGCAAAATAGCTTTTTGTGACTGCTTAGCTTTCCAGCTATATTTTCTGAAAGGTTTAAATGGTACCTGGTATCTTCTTCTACTTAACCTGAAAAGATATCACAGCAGAAGTGGTTAGGAGTACACGAGAAGGTGATTTGGGATATATACACTAAGAGCTTTCCTTTGATAGCCTCAGGTGAAAATTCCCAGAGGCAGAGCGCAGAACATCCCAGTTGACAAAAAATAACCTCATGGTGAGGTCTGCATGGAGCCTCTGTACCACAGGCTAACCTCTGCCTCCTGTCTTATCCCATGGACATCGCTCTTGGCTCACACCCCACATGTTTTCATACTGCTCTGTGATGGGCTGGGTTCCAAGTTTTGAAACCATCATACCCAAACGATCTCAGAGCAGCCTCTGACTTTCTCCCACTTCCTTTCTGTAAAGAAGAGGAAGATATACTTTATATGTGTGTATATATAAATATATATATCATTGTACATATATAAAGATGTACATTAAATGGACAATAAGGAAAAACCCAGAAGGTTTCCCAGAAAAGACCAAATAGACCAGAAGAAGCAGCCAATGATTCATGAATCAGAATATTTTATATCAAGCTATGCTTCAGACACAGGGGGCAGATATCGCAGAGCTCTCTTGCAATGATTGTAGGGAGCTTCGAGCTGCATGGGATTATGGCGTGGTAAAGCCTGGGACACTATCTCCTTACTTATCCATAGGTGAAAGTCTCTGTGTATAGTGGCAGACATTTCTGGCTGAGCAGCTCCAGACAGAGGCAAAAAGAGTATAGCAAGGTCTCATCCTGTCCCTATCTCAGCCTGCATCTCCAAAATACAGGACAGCAAAGAATCAGTCAGCCACCCTCCATCACAACAGAAAACCGCTGCCTGGAGCATTACAACATTCCTGAAATCTTAACATTGTCTCCACGCCCTTGTAGAATGTAGCCAATCTCTGGTGGGAAGCTGAGAACATGAGTGCAGCATGGTCCGGTGCTGTCCTTCTGTGGGACTGTGGCTCTGAAAGGCAGGGGAAGAGACGATGGGTAAGAAGCCCTCCATCAACACAGAAAAACCCTTCCTGATGCTCTGCCAGACTCCTGAGTCCTTAACTTTGTGTCAGTGTCCTTCTAGCAAGTGGCCAATCTCTAGCAGGTGGCTGAGGACGGCAGTGCTGCGTGGTCTGGTGCTGTCCCAGTGTGGGGCTGTGGCTCTGGAAGGCAGGATAACAACCAATGCATCAGCCACCATCCATTTAGAGTAGAAAAACCCTGCACAGACCCCTGCCAGACCCTTGAGTCCTTAACTTTGGGTCAGTGTCCTTGTCAGCAGTGGCCAGCCTCTGGTGGGAGGCTGATGATGGGAGTACAGCGTGGTCTTGTGTTGTCCTGGTGTGTGCTTGCAGCTCTGAAAGGCAGGGGAGAGAGTCAATGTGTAAGCAACCATCTATCAGCACAGGAAAACCCTTCCTAATGCTCTGCCAGACCCTTGAATCCTTAACTTTGCACCAGTGTCCTTGTAGAACGTGGACAATCTCTAGCAGGTGCTTGAGGAAGGGAGTGCAGCGTGGTCTGGTGCTGTCCCAGTGTGGGGCTGTGGCTATACGTTTAGGCAGGATAACAACATATGGGACAGCAACCCTCCATCAGCACAGAAAAACCTAGCCCACCGACTTCCCAAATCTTAAGTCCTTAACTTTACGTCACTGTCCTTGTAGGAAGAGGACGATCTGTGATGGGAGGCTGAGGAAGGGAGTGCAGCGTTGTCTGGTGCTGTCGCTCTATGGCGATGCACCTCAGAAAGGCAGGGGAAGAGATATTGGGTCAGAAAACTTCCAGCAGCTCAGAAAAACCCTTCCTAATGCTCTGCCAGACCCTTGAGTCATTATCTTTCTGTCAGTGCCCTTGTAGAATGTGGCCAATCTCTAGCAGGTGGCTGAGGACGGCAGTGCAGCGTGGTCTAGTGATGTCCTAGTGTGGGCCTGCAACTCTGAAAGGCAGGGGAGAGATACAATGTGTCAGCAACCTCCATCAGCACAGAAAAGCCCTTCCTAATGCTCTGCCAGACCCTTGAGTCCTTAACTTTGCGTCAGTGTCCTTGTAGAACGTGTCCAGTCTCTAGCAGGTGGCTGAGGAAGGGAGTGCAGCGTGGTCTGGTGCTGTTCTTGTGTGGTTGTGCAGCTTTAAAAGGCAGGAAAACAAACAATGGGTCAGCAACCCTCCATCAGCATTGAAAACCCCAGCCCAAAGACCTGACAGACCTTGAGTCCTTAGGATTGTGTCAGTCCCCTTGAGAACGTGGCCAATCTCTACCAGGTGGCTGAGGACGGGAGAGCAGCATGGCCTGCTGCTTTCCCTTGTCTGGGGCTGTGGCTCTAAAAGGCAGGAAAACAAAAAATGGGGCAGGCACCCTCCATCACCATGGAAAACTCCTGCCTGATGCTCCGATAGATATTGAGTCCTTAACTTTGCGTCAGTGTCCTTCTCGAAAGTGGCCAGTCTCCGGTGGGAGGCTGATGACGGGAGAGCAGCTTGGTCTGGAACTCTCCCTCTGTGGGGCTGTGGCTCTGAAACGCAGGGGAATAGGCAATGTGTCAGAAAACCTCCATCAGCACAGAAAAGCCCTTCCTAATGCTCTGCCAGACCCTTGAGTCCTTAACTTTGCATCAGTGTCCTTGTAGAACGTGTCCAGTCTCTAGCAGGTGGCTGAGGAAGGGACTGCAGCGTGGTCTGGTGATATTCTTGTGTGGTTGTGCAGCTCTAATACTCAGGAAAAGAAAAAAGGGTGAGCAATCCTCCATCAGCATTGAAAAACCCAGCCCAATGACTTGACAGTCTCTAGAATCCTTTATTTGTGCCAGTGCCCTTGTAGGAAGTGGCTAATCTCTACCAGGTGGCTGAAGAAGGGAGTGCTGCGTGGTCTGGTGCTCTCCCTCTGTGGGGCTGTGGCTCTGGAAGGCAGGATAACAACCAATGCATCAGCCACCATCCATCAGAGCAGAAAAACCCTGCACAGACCCCTGCCAGACTCCTGAGTCCTTAACTTTGGGCCAGTGTCCTTGTAGGAAGTGGCCAGTCTCTGGTGAGAGGCTGATGACGGGAGTGCAGAGTGGTCTGGTGGTGTCCCAGTGTGGGCCTGCTGGTCTGAAAGGCAGGGGAGAGAGAGAATGTGTCAGCAACCATCCATCAGCACAGAATCACACATCCTAAAGCTCCGACAGACTCCTGAGCCTTAAACTTTGGGTCAGTGTCCTTGTAGAACATGGCCAATCTTTAGCAGGTGGCTGAGGAAGGGAGTGCAGCGTGGTCTGGTGCTGTTCTTGTGTGGTTGTGCAGCTTTAAAAGGCAGGAAAACAAACAATGGGTCAGCAACCCTCCATCAGCATTGAAAACCCCAGCCCAACGACTTGACAGACCTTGAGTCCTTAGGTTTGTGTCAGTCCCCTTGTAGAACGTGGCCAATCTCTACCAGGTCGCTGAGAACGGCAGTACAGCATGCTCTGGTGCAGTCCCAGTGTGGGGCTGTGGCTCTGGAAGGCAGGATAACAACCAATGCATCAGCCACCATCCATCAGAGCAGAAAAACCCTGCACAGACCCCTGCCAGACTCCTGAGTCCTTAACTTTGCATCAGTGTCCTTCTCGATAGTGGCCAGTCTCCAGTGGGAGGCTGAGGACGAGAGTGGAGCTTGGTCTGGAACTCTCCCTCTGTGGGGTTGTGGCTCTGAAAGGCAGGGCAAAGGACAATGTGTCAGAAAACCTCCACCAGCACAGAAAAGACCTTCCTAATGCTCTGCCAGACCCTTGAGTCCTTAACTTTGGGTCAGTGTCCTTGTAGGAAGTGGCCAATCACTGGTGGGAGGCTGATGATGGCAGTGCAGCGTGGCCTGCTGCTCTCCCTGTATGAGGCTGCAGCTCTGAAAGGCAGCAGAAAAGTCAATGTGTCAGCAACCATCCATCAGCACAGAATCACACGTCCTAATTCTCCGGCAGACACTGGAGTCCTTAACTTTGCATCAGTACCCTTGTAGAACGTGTCTAATCTCTAGCAGGTGGCTGAGGAAGGGAGTGCAGTATGGTCTGGCGCTGTTCTTGTGTGGTTGTGCAGCTTTAAAAGGCAGAAAAACAAAAAATGGTTCAGCAACTCTCCATGAGCATTGAAAACCCCAGCCCAACGACTTGAGAGACTCCTGAGCTCTTATATTTGTGTCAGTGCCCTTGTAGGAAGTGGCCAATCTCTACCAGGTGGCTGAGGACAGCAGTGCTGCATGGTCTGGTGCTGTCCCAGTGTGGGGCTGCGGCTCTGGAAGGCAGGATAACAACCAATGCATCAGCCACCATCCATCAGAGCAGAAAAACCCTGAACAGACCCCTGCCAGACTCCTGAGTCCTTAACTTTGCGTCAGTGTCCTTGTCGGAAGCGGACAATCTCTGGTGGCAGGCTCATGACTAGAGTGCAGCGTGGCCTGCTTGTGTCGCTTTGTGGGGCTGCAGACCTCAAAGGCAGGGGAGAGAGACAATGTGTCAGCAACCCTCCACCAGAGCAGAAAACCCTTCCTGATGCTCTACCAGACCATTGAGTCCTTATCTTTGTGCCAGTGTCCTTCTAGAACGTGTCCAATCTCTAGCAGGTGGCTGAGGACGGCAGTGCTGCGTGATCTCGTGCAGTCCCGGTGTGGGGCTGTGGCTCTGGAAGGCAGGGTAACAACCAATGCATCAGCCACCATCCATCAGAGCAGAAAAACCCTGAACAGACCCCTGCCAGACTCCTGAGTCCTTAACTTTGCGTCAGTGTCCTTCTCGAAAGTGGCCAGTCTCTGGTGGGAGGCTGAGGACGAGAGTGGAGCTTGGTCTGGAACTCTCCCTCTGTGCGGTTGTGGCTCTGAAAGGCAGGGGAATAGACAATGTGTCAGAAAACCTCCACCAGCACAGAAAAGACCTTCCTAATGCTCTGCCAGACCCTTGAGTCCTTATCTTTGTGTCAGTGTCCTTGTAGGAAGTGGCCAATCACTGGTGGGAGGCTGATGATGGCAGTGCAGCGTGGCCTGCTGCTCTCCCTGTATGAGGCTGCAGCTCTGAAAGGCAGCGGAAAAGTCAATGTGTCAGGAACCCTCCATCAGCACAGAATCACACATCCTAATGCTCCGGCAGACACTGGAGTCCTTAACTTTGCGTCAGTGTCCTTGTAGAACGTCTCCAATCCCTAGGAGGTGGCTGAGGAAGGGAGCGCAGCGTGGTCTGGCGCTGTTCTTGTGTGGTTGTGCAGCTTTAAAAGGCAGGAAAAGAAACGATGGGTCAGCAACCCTCCATCAGCATTGAAAAACCCAGCCCAATGACTTGCCAGACTCCTAAACCCTTATCTTTGTGTCAGTGTCCTTGTAGGAAGTGGCCAATCTCTACCAGGTGGCTGAGGACGGCAGTGCAGCGTGGCCTGCTGCTGTCTCTTTGTGGGGCTGCAGACCTCAAAGTCAGGGGAAGAGTCAATGTGTCAGCAACCCTCCATCAGCACAGAAAAACCCTTCCTAATGCTCCAACAGACGCTTGAGCCCTTATCTTTGCCTCAGTGCTCTTGTAGGAACTGGCCAGTCTCCGGTGGGAGGCTGATGACAAGAGTGCAGCGTGGTCTGGAACTCTCCCTCTGTGGGGTTGTGGCTCTGAAAGGCAGGGGAATAGACAATGTGTCAGAAAACCTCCACCAGCACAGAAAAGACCTTCCTAATGCTCTGCCAGACTCCTGAGTCCTTAACTTTGTGCCAGTGTCCTTGTAGGAAGTGGCCAATCTCTAGCAGGTGGCTGAGGACGGCAGTGCTGCGTGGTCTGGTGCTGTCCCAGTGTGGGGTTGCGGCTCTGGAAGGCAGGATAACAACCAATGCATCAGCCACCATCCATCAGAGCAGAAAAACCCTGAACACACCCCTGCCAGACTCCTGAGTCCTTAACTTTGTGTCAGTGTCCTTGTAGAACGTGGCCAACCTCTAGCAGGTGGCTGAGGAAGGGAGAGCAGCGTGGTCTGGTGGTGTTCTTGTGTGGTTGTGCAGCTTTAAAAGGCAGGAAAACAAAAGATGGGTCAGCAACCCTCCATCAGCATTGAAAAACCCAGCCCAATGACTTGCCAGACTCCTAAACCCTTATCTTTGTGTCAGTGTCCTTGCAGGAAGTGGCCAGTCTCTACCAGGTGGCTGAGGACGGCAGTGCAGCGTGGCCTGCTGCTGTCTCTTTGTGGGGCTGCAGACCTCAAAGTCAGGGGAAGAGTCAATGTGTCAGCAACCCTCCATCAGCACAGAAAAACCCTTCCTAATGCTCCAACAGACACTTGAGCCCTTATCTTTGCCTCAGTGCCCTTGTAGGAACTGGCCAGTCTCCGGTGGGAGGCTGATGACAAGAGTGCAGCATGGTCTGGAACTCTCCCTCTGTGGGGTTGTGGCTCTGAAAGGCAGGGGAATAGACAATGTGTCAGAAAACCTCCACCAGCGCAGAAAAGACCTTCCTAATGCTCTGCCAGACTCCTGAGTCCTTAACTTTGTGCCAGTGTCCTTGTAGGAAGTGGCCAATCTCTAGCAGGTGGCTGAGGACGGCAGTGCTGCGTGGTCTGGTGCTGTCCCAGTGTGGGGCTGCGGCTCTGGAAGGCAGGATAACAACCAATGCATCAGCCACCATCCATCAGAGCAGAAAAACCCTGAACAGACCCCTGCCAGACTCCTGAGTCCTTAACTTTGGGCCAGTGTCCTTGTAGAACGTGGCCAATCCCTAGCAGGTGGCTGAGGAAGGCAGCGCAGCGTGGTCTGGCGCTGTTCTTGTGTGGTTGTGCAGCTTTAAAAGGCAGGAAAACAAACAATGGGTCAGCAACCCTCCATCAGCATTGAAAACCCCAGCCCAATGACTTGACAGACTCCTGAGCCCTTATCTTTGTGTCAGTCCCCTTGTAGAACGTGGCCAATCTCTACCAGCTGGCTGAGGACAGCAGTGCTGCGTGGTCTGGTGCTGTCCCAGTGTGGGGCTGTGGCTCTGGAAGGCAGGATAACAACCAATGCATCAGCCACCATCCATCAGAGCAGAAAAACCCTGAACACACCCCTGCCAGACTCCTGAGTCCTTAACTTTGTGTCAGTGTCCTTGTAGAACGTGGCCAACCTCTAGCAGGTGGCTGAGGAAGGGAGAGCAGCGTGGTCTGGCGCTGTTCTTGTGTGGTTGTGCAGCTTTAAAAGGCAGGAAAAGAAACGATGGGTCAGCAACCCTCCATCAGCATTGAAAAACCCAGCCCAATGACTTGCCAGACTCCTAAACCCTTATCTTTGTGTCAGTGTCCTTGTAGGAAGTGGCCAATCTCTACCAGGTGGCTGAGGACGGCAGTGCAGCGTGGCCTGCTGCTGTCTCTTTGTGGGGCTGCAGACCTCAAAGTCAGGGGAAGAGTCAATGTGTCAGCAACCCTCCATCAGCACAGAAAAACCCTTCCTAATGCTCCAACAGACACTTGAGCCCTTATCTTTGCCTCAGTGCCCTTGTAGGAACTGGCCAGTCTCCGGTGGGAGGCTGATGACAAGAGTGCAGCGTGGTCTGGAACTCTCCCTCTGTGGGGTTGTGGCTCTGAAAGGCAGGGGAATAGACAATGTGTCAGAAAACCTCCACCAGCGCAGAAAAGACCTTCCTAATGCTCTGCCAGACTCCTGAGTCCTTAACTTTGTGCCAGTGTCCTTGTAGGAAGTGGCCAATCTCTAGCAGGTGGCTGAGGACGGCAGTGCTGCGTGGTCTGGTGCTGTCCCAGTGTGGGGCTGCGGCTCTGGAAGGCAGGATAACAACCAATGCATCAGCCACCATCCATCAGAGCAGAAAAACCCTGAACAGACCCCTGCCAGACTCCTGAGTCCTTAACTTTGTGTCAGTGTCCTTGTAGAACGTGGCCAATCCCTAGCAGGTGGCTGAGGAAGGCAGCGCAGCGTGGTCTGGCGCTGTTCTTGTGTGGTTGTGCAGCTTTAAAAGGCAGGAAAACAAACAATGGGTCAGCAACCCTCCATCAGCATTGAAAACCCCAGCCCAACGACTTGACAGACTCCTGAGCCCTTATCTTTGTGTCAGTCCCCTTGTAGAACGTGGCCAATCTCTACCAGCTGGCTGAGGACAGCAGTGCTGCGTGGTCTGGTGCTGTCCCAGTGTGGGGCTGCGGCTCTGGAAGGCAGGATAACAACCAATGCATCAGCCACCATCCATCAGAGCAGAAAAACCCTGAACACACCCCTGCCAGACTCCTGAGTCCTTAACTTTGTGTCAGTGTCCTTGTAGAACGTGGCCAACCTCTAGCAGGTGGCTGAGGAAGGGAGAGCAGCGTGGTCTGGCGCTGTTCTTGTGTGGTTGTGCAGCTTTAAAAGGCAGGAAAAGAAACGATGGGTCAGCAACCCTCCATCAGCATTGAAAAACCCAGCCCAATGACTTGCCAGACTCCTAAACCCTTATCTTTGTGTCAGTGTCCTTGCAGGAAGTGGCCAATCTCTACCAGGTGGCTGAGGACGGCAGTGCAGCGTGGCCTGCTGCTGTCTCTTTGTGGGGCTGCAGACCTCAAAGTCAGGGGAAGAGTCAATGTGTCAGCAACCCTCCATCAGCACAGAAAAACCCTTCCTAATGCTCCAACAGACACTTGAGCCCTTATCTTTGCCTCAGTGCCCTTGTAGGAACTGGCCAGTCTCCGGTGGGAGGCTGATGACAAGAGTGCAGCGTGGTCTGGAACTCTCCCTCTGTGGGGTTGTGGCTCTGAAAGGCAGGGGAATAGACAATGTGTCAGAAAACCTCCACCAGCGCAGAAAAGACCTTCCTAATGCTCTGCCAGACTCCTGAGTCCTTAACTTTGTGCCAGTGTCCTTGTAGGAAGTGGCCAATCTCTAGCAGGTGGCTGAGGACGGCAGTGCTGCGTGGTCTGGTGCTGTCCCAGTGTGGGGCTGCGGCTCTGGAAGGCAGGATAACAACCAATGCATCAGCCACCATCCATCAGAGCAGAAAAACCCTGCACAGACCCCTGCCAGACTCCTGAGTCCTTAACTTTGTGTCAGTGTCCTTGTAGAACGTGGCCAACCTCTAGCAGGTGGCTGAGGAAGGGAGCGCAGCATGGTCTGGCGCTGTTCTTGTGTGGTTGTGCAGCTTTAAAAGGCAGGAAAACAAAAGATGGGTCAGCAACCCTCCATCAGCATTGAAAACCCCAGCCCAACGACTTGACAGACTCCTGAGCCCTTATCTTTGTGTCAGTCCCCTTGCAGGAAGTGGCCAATCTCTACCAGGTGGCTGAGGACGGCAGTGCAGCGTGGTCTGGTGCTGTCCCAGTGTGGGGCTGTGGCTCTGGAAGGCAGGATAACAACCAATGCATCAGCCACCATCCATCAGAGCAGAAAAACCCTGAACACACCCCTGCCAGACTCCTGAGTCCTTAACTTTGTGTCAGTGTCCTTGTAGAACGTGGCCAACCTCTAGCAGGTGGCTGAGGAAGGGAGAGCAGCGTGGTCTGGCGCTGTTCTTGTGTGGTTGTGCAGCTTTAAAAGGCAGGAAAACAAAAGATGGGTCAGCAACCCTCCATCAGCATTGAAAAACCCAGCCCAATGACTTGCCTGACTCCTAAACCCTTATCTTTGTGTCAGTGTCCTTGTAGGAAGTGGCCAATCACTGGTGGGAGGCTGATGATGGCAGTGCAGCGTGGCCTGCTGCTGTCTCTTTGTGGGGCTGCAGACCTCAAAGTCAGGGGAAGAGTCAATGTGTCAGCAACCCTCCATCAGCACAGAAAGACCCTTCCTAATGCTCCAACAGACACTTGAGCCCTTATCTTTGCCTCAGTGCCCTTGTAGGAACTGGCCAGTCTCCGGTGGGAGGCTGATGACAAGAGTGCAGCGTGGTCTGGAACTCTCCCTCTGTGGGGTTGTGGCTCTGAAAGGCAGGGGAATAGACAATGTGTCAGAAAACCTCCACCAGCGCAGAAAAGACCTTCCTAATGCTCTGCCAGACTCCTGAGTCCTTAACTTTGTGCCAGTGTCCTTGTAGGAGGTGGCCAATCTCTAGCAGGTGGCTGAGGACGGCAGTGCTGCGTGGTCTGGTGCTGTCCCAGTGTGGGGCTGTGGCTCTGGAAGGCAGGATAACAACCAATGCATCAGCCACCATCCATCAGAGCAGAAAAACCCTGAACAGACCCCTGCCAGACTCCTGAGTCCTTAACTTTGTGTCAGTGTCCTTGTAGAACGTGGCCAATCCCTAGCAGGTGGCTGAGGAAGGCAGCGCAGCGTGGTCTGGCGCTGTTCTTGTGTGGTTGTGCAGCTTTAAAAGGCAGGAAAACAAACAATGGGTCAGCAACCCTCCATCAGCATTGAAAACCCCAGCCCAACGACTTGACAGACTCCTGAGCCCTTATCTTTGTGTCAGTCCCCTTGTAGAACGTGGCCAATCTCTACCAGCTGGCTGAGGACAGCAGTGCTGCGTGGTCTGGTGCTGTCCCAGTGTGGGGCTGTGGCTCTGGAAGGCAGGATAACAACCAATGCATCAGCCACCATCCATCAGAGCAGAAAAACCCTGAACACACCCCTGCCAGACTCCTGAGTCCTTAACTTTGTGTCAGTGTCCTTGTAGAACGTGGCCAACCTCTAGCAGGTGGCTGAGGAAGGGAGAGCAGCGTGGTCTGGCGCTGTTCTTGTGTGGTTGTGCAGCTTTAAAAGGCAGGAAAAGAAACGATGGGTCAGCAACCCTCCATCAGCATTGAAAAACCCAGCCCAATGACTTGCCAGACTCCTAAACCCTTATCTTTGTGTCAGTGTCCTTGTAGGAAGTGGCCAATCTCTACCAGGTGGCTGAGGACGGCAGTGCAGCGTGGCCTGCTGCTGTCTCTTTGTGGGGCTGCAGACCTCAAAGTCAGGGGAAGAGTCAATGTGTCAGCAACCCTCCATCAGCACAGAAAAACCCTTCCTAATGCTCCAACAGACACTTGAGCCCTTATCTTTGCCTCAGTGCCCTTGTAGGAACTGGCCAGTCTCCGGTGGGAGGCTGATGACAAGAGTGCAGCGTGGTCTGGAACTCTCCCTCTGTGGGGTTGTGGCTCTGAAAGGCAGGGGAATAGACAATGTGTCAGAAAACCTCCACCAGCGCAGAAAAGACCTTCCTAATGCTCTGCCAGACTCCTGAGTCCTTAACTTTGTGCCAGTGTCCTTGTAGGAAGTGGCCAATCTCTAGCAGGTGGCTGAGGACGGCAGTGCTGCGTGGTCTGGTGCTGTCCCAGTGTGGGGCTGCGGCTCTGGAAGGCAGGATAACAACCAATGCATCAGCCACCATCCATCAGAGCAGAAAAACCCTGAACAGACCCCTGCCAGACTCCTGAGTCCTTAACTTTGTGTCAGTGTCCTTGTAGAACGTGGCCAATCCCTAGCAGGTGGCTGAGGAAGGCAGCGCAGCGTGGTCTGGCGCTGTTCTTGTGTGGTTGTGCAGCTTTAAAAGGCAGGAAAACAAACAATGGGTCAGCAACCCTCCATCAGCATTGAAAACCCCAGCCCAACGACTTGACAGACTCCTGAGCCCTTATCTTTGTGTCAGTCCCCTTGCAGGAAGTGACCAATCTCTACCAGGTCGCTGAGGACGGCAGTGCTGCGTGGTCTGGTGCTGTCCCAGTGTGGGGCTGCGGCTCTGGAAGGCAGGATAACAACCAATGCATCAGCCACCATCCATCAGAGCAGAAAAACCCTGAACACACCCCTGCCAGACTCCTGAGTCCTTAACTTTGTGTCAGTGTCCTTGTAGAACGTGGCCAACCTCTAGCAGGTGGCTGAGGAAGGGAGAGCAGCGTGGTCTGGCGCTGTTCTTGTGTGGTTGTGCAGCTTTAAAAGGCAGGAAAAAAAAAGATGGGTCAGCAACCCTCCATCAGCATTGAAAAACCCAGCCCAATGACTTGCCAGACTCCTAAACCCTTATCTTTGTGTCAGTGTCCTTGTAGGAAGTGGCCAATCTCTACCAGGTGGCTGAGGACGGCAGTGCAGCGTGGCCTGCTGCTGTCTCTTTGTGGGGCTGCAGACCTCAAAGTCAGGGGAAGAGTCAATGTGTCAGCAACCCTCCATCAGCACAGAAAAACCCTTCCTAATGCTCCAACAGACACTTGAGCCCTTATCTTTGCCTCAGTGCCCTTGTAGGAACTGGCCAGTCTCCGGTGGGAGGCTGATGACAAGAGTGCAGCGTGGTCTGGAACTCTCCCTCTGTGGGGTTGTGGCTCTGAAAGGCAGGGGAATAGACAATGTGTCAGAAAACCTCCACCAGCGCAGAAAAGACCTTCCTAATGCTCTGCCAGACTCCTGAGTCCTTAACTTTGTGCCAGTGTCCTTGTAGGAAGTGGCCAATCTCTAGCAGGTGGCTGAGGACGGCAGTGCTGCGTGGTCTGGTGCTGTCCCAGTGTGGGGCTGCGGCTCTGGAAGGCAGGATAACAACCAATGCATCAGCCACCATCCATCAGAGCAGAAAAACCCTGAACAGACCCCTGCCAGACTCCTGAGTCCTTAACTTTGGGCCAGTGTCCTTGTAGAACGTGGCCAATCCCTAGCAGGTGGCTGAGGAAGGCAGCGCAGCATGGTCTGGCGCTGTTCTTGTGTGGTTGTGCAGCTTTAAAAGGCAGGAAAACAAACGATGGGTCAGCAACCCTCCATCAGCATTGAAAACCCCAGACCAACGACTTGACAGACTCCTGAGCCCTTATCTTTGTGTCAGTCCCCTTGCAGGAAGTGACCAATCTCTACCAGGTCGCTGAGGACGGCAGTGCTGCGTGGTCTGGTGCTGTCCCAGTGTGGGGCTGTGGCTCTGGAAGGCAGGATAACAACCAATGCATCAGCCACCATCCATCAGAGCAGAAAAACCCTGAACACACCCCTGCCAGACTCCTGAGTCCTTAACTTTGTGTCAGTGTCCTTGTAGAACGTGGCCAACCTCTAGCAGGTGGCTGAGGAAGGGAGCGCAGCGTGGTCTGGCGCTGTTCTTGTGTGGTTGTGCAGCTTTAAAAGGCAGGAAAACAAAAGATGGGTCAGCAACCCTCCATCAGCATTGAAAAACCCAGCCCAATGACTTGCCAGACTCCTAAACCCTTATCTTTGTGTCAGTGTCCTTGCAGGAAGTGGCCAATCACTGGTGGGAGGCTGATGATGGCAGTGCAGCGTGGCCTGCTGCTGTCTCTTTGTGGGGCTGCAGACCTCAAAGTCAGGGGAAGAGTCAATGTGTCAGCAACCCTCCATCAGCACAGAAAAACCCTTCCTAATGCTCCAACAGACACTTGAGCCCTTATCTTTGCCTCAGTGCCCTTGTAGGAACTGGCCAGTCTCCGGTGGGAGGCTGATGACAAGAGTGCAGCGTGGTCTGGAACTCTCCCTATGTGGGGTTGTGGCTCTGAAAGGCAGGGGAATAGACAATGTGTCAGAAAACCTCCACCAGCGCAGAAAAGACCTTCCTAATGCTCTGCCAGACTCCTGAGTCCTTAACTTTGTGCCAGTGTCCTTGTAGGAAGTGGCCAATCTCTAGCAGGTGGCTGAGGACGGCAGTGCTGCGTGGTCTGGTGCTGTCCCAGTGTGGGGCTGCGGCTCTGGAAGGCAGGATAACAACCAATGCATCAGCCACCATCCATCAGAGCAGAAAAACCCTGAACAGACCCCTGCCAGACTCCTGAGTCCTTAACTTTGTGTCAGTGTCCTTGTAGAACGTGGCCAATCCCTAGCAGGTGGCTGAGGAAGGCAGCGCAGCGTGGTCTGGCGCTGTTCTTGTGTGGTTGTGCAGCTTTAAAAGGCAGGAAAACAAACAATGGGTCAGCAACCCTCCATCAGCATTGAAAACCCCAGCCCAACGACTTGACAGACTCCTGAGCCCTTATCTTTGTGTCAGTCCCCTTGTAGAACGTGGCCAATCTCTACCAGCTGGCTGAGGACAGCAGTGCTGCGTGGTCTGGTGCTGTCCCAGTGTGGGGCTGCGGCTCTGGAAGGCAGGATAACAACCAATGCATCAGCCACCATCCATCAGAGCAGAAAAACCCTGAACACACCCCTGCCAGACTCCTGAGTCCTTAACTTTGTGTCAGTGTCCTTGTAGAACGTCTCCAATCCCTAGCAGGTGGCTGAGGAAGGGAGCGCAGCGTGGTCTGGCGCTGTTCTTGTGTGGTTGTGCAGCTTTAAAAGGCAGGAAAACAAAAGATGGGTCAGCAACCCTCCATCAGCATTGAAAAACCCAGCCCAATGACTTGCCAGACTCCTAAACCCTTATCTTTGTGTCAGTGTCCTTGCAGGAAGTGGCCAATCACTGGTGGGAGGCTGATGATGGCAGTGCAGCGTGGCCTGCTGCTGTCTCTTTGTGGGGCTGCAGACCTCAAAGTCAGGGGAAGAGTCAATGTGTCAGCAACCCTCCATCAGCACAGAAAAACCCTTCCTAATGCTCCAACAGACACTTGAGCCCTTATCTTTGCCTCAGTGCCCTTGTAGGAACTGGCCAGTCTCCGGTGGGAGGCTGATGACAAGAGTGCAGCGTGGTCTGGAACTCTCCCTCTGTGGGGTTGTGGCTCTGAAAGGCAGGGGAATAGACAATGTGTCAGAAAACCTCCACCAGCACAGAAAAGACCTTCCTAATGCTCTGCCAGACTCCTGAGTCCTTAACTTTGTGCCAGTGTCCTTGTAGGAAGTGGCCAATCTCTACCAGCTGGCTGAGGACGGCAGTGCTGCGTGGTCTGGTGCTGTCCCAGTGTGGGGCTGTGGTTCTGGAAGGCAGGATACCAACCAATGCATCAGCCACCATCCATCAGAGCAGAAAAACCCTGAACAGACCCCTGCCAGACTCCTGAGTCCTTAACTTTGTGTCAGTGTCCTTGTAGAACGTGGCCAACCTCTAGCAGGTGGCTGGGGAAGGGAGAGCAGCGTGGTCTGGCGCTGTTCTTGTGTGGTTGTGCAGCTTTAAAAGGCAGGAAAACAAAAGATGGGTCAGCAACCCTCCATCAGCATTGAAAAACCCAGCCCAATGACTTGCCAGACTCCTAAACCCTTATCTTTGTGTCAGTGTCCTTGTAGGAAGTGGCCAATCTCTACCAGGTGGCTGAGGACGGCAGTGCAGCGTGGCCTGCTGCTGTCTCTTTGTGGGGCTGCAGACCTCAAAGTCAGGGGAAGAGTCAATGTGTCAGCAACCCTCCATCAGCACAGAAAAACCCTGCCTAATTCTCCAACAGACACTTGAGCCCTTATCTTTGCCTCAGTGCCCTTGTAGGAACTGGCCAGTCTCCGGTGGGAGGCTGATGACAAGAGTACAGCGTGGTCTGGAACTCTCCCTCTGTGGGGTTGTGGCTCTGAAAGGCAGGGGAATAGACAACGTGTCAGAAAACCTCCACCAGCGCAGAAAAGACCTTCCTAATGCTCTGCCAGACTCCTGAGTCCTTAACTTTGTGCCAGTGTCCTTGTAGGAAGTGGCCAATCTCTACCAGGTCGCTGAGGACGGCAGTGCAGCGTGGTCTGGTGCTGTCCCAGTGTGGGGCTGCGGCTCTGGAAGGCAGGATAACAACCAATGCATCAGCCACCATCCATCAGAGCAGAAAAACCCTGAACAGACCCCTGCCAGACTCCTGAGTCCTTAACTTTGGGCCAGTGTCCTTGTAGAACGTGGCCAATCCCTAGCAGGTGGCTGAGGAAGGCAGCGCAGCGTGGTCTGGCGCTGTTCTTGTGTGGTTGTGCAGCTTTAAAAGGCAGGAAAACAAACAATGGGTCAGCAACCCTCCATCAGCATTGAAAACCCCAGACCAACGACTTGACAGACTCCTGAGCCCTTATCTTTGTGTCAGTCCCCTTGCAGGAAGTGACCAATCTCTACCAGGTGGCTGAGGACGGCAGTGCTGCGTGGTCTGGTGCTGTCCCAGTGTGGGGCTGTGGCTCTGGAAAGCAGGATAACAACCAATGCATCAGCCACCATCCATCAGAGCAGAAAAACCCTGAACAGACCCCTGCCAGACTCCTGAGTCCTTAACTTTGTGTCAGTGTCCTTGTAGAACGTGGCCAACCTCTAGCAGGTGGCTGAGGAAGGGAGAGCAGCGTGGTCTGGCGCTGTTCTTGTGTGGTTGTGCAGCTTTAAAAGGCAGGAGAACAAAAGATGGGTCCGCAACCCTCCATCAGCATTGAAAACCCCAGCCCAACGACCTGACAGACCTTGAGTCCTTAGGTTTGTGTCAGTGTCCTTGTAGGAAGTGGCCAATCTCTACCAGGTGGCTGAGGACGGCAGTGCAGCGTGGCCTGCTGCTGTCTCTTTGTGGGGCTGCAGACCTCAAAGTCAGGGGAAGAGTCAATGTGTCAGCAACCATCCACCAGAGCAGAAAAACCCTTCCTGATGCTCTGCCAGAACCTTGAGTCCTTAACTTTGCATCAGTGTCCTTGTAGAACGTGTCCAATCTCTAGCAGGTGGCTGAGGAAGGGAGTGCAGCATGGTCTGGCGCTGTTCTTGTGTGGTTGTGCAGCTTTAAAAGGCAGGAAAACAAACAATGGGTCAGCAACCCTCCACCAGCATTGAAAACCCCAGCCCAACGACCTGACAGACCTTGAGTCCTTAGGTTTGTGTCAGTCCCCTTGTAGAACGTGGCCAATCTCTACCAGCTGGCTGAGGACAGCAGTGCTGCGTGGTCTGGTGCTGTCCCAGTGTGGGGCTGTGGTTCTGGAAGGCAGGATAACAACCAATGCATCAGCCACCATCCATCAGAGCAGAAAAACCCTGAACACACCCCTGCCAGACTCCTGAGTCCTTAACTTTGTGTCAGTGTCCTTGTAGAACGTGGCCAACCTCTAGCAGGTGGCTGAGGAAGGGAGAGCAGCGTGGTCTGGCGCTGTTCTTGTGTGGTTGTGCAGCTTTAAAAGGCAGGAAAACAAAAGATGGGTCAGCAACCCTCCATCAGCATTGAAAACCCCAGCCCAACGACTTGACAGACTCCTGAGCCCTTATCTTTGTGTCAGTCCCCTTGTAGAACGTGGCCAATCTCTACCAGCTGGCTGAGGACAGCAGTGCTGCGTGGTCTGGTGCTGTCCCAGTGTGGGGCTGTGGCTCTGGAAGGCAGGATAACAACCAATGCATCAGCCACCATCCATCAGAGCAGAAAAACCCTGAACAGACCCCTGCCAGACTCCTGAGTCCTTAACTTTGTGTCAGTGTCCTTGTAGAACGTGGCCAACCTCTAGCAGGTGGCTGAGGAAGGGAGAGCAGCGTGGTCTGGCGCTGTTCTTGTGTGGTTGTGCAGCTTTAAAAGGCAGGAAAACAAAAGATGGGTCAGCAACCCTCCATCAGCATTGAAAAACCCAGCCCAATGACTTGCCAGACTCCTAAACCCTTATCTTTGTGTCAGTGTCCTTGCAGGAAGTGGCCAATCACTGGTGGGAGGCTGATGATGGCAGTGCAGCGTGGCCTGCTGCTGTCTCTTTGTGGGGCTGCAGACCTCAAAGTCAGGGGAAGAGTCAATGTGTCAGCAACCCTCCATCAGCACAGAAAAACCCTTCCTAATGCTCCAACAGACACTTGAGCCCTTATCTTTGCCTCAGTGCCCTTGTAGGAACTGGCCAGTCTCCGGTGGGAGGCTGATGACAAGAGTGCAGCGTGGTCTGGAACTCTCCCTCTGTGGGGTTGTGGCTCTGAAAGGCAGGGGAATAGACAATGTGTCAGAAAACCTCCACCAGCACAGAAAAGACCTTCCTAATGCTCTGCCAGACTCCTGAGTCCTTAACTTTGTGCCAGTGTCCTTGTAGGAAGTGGCCAATCTCTAGCAGGTGGCTGAGGACGGCAGTGCTGCGTGGTCTGGTGCTGTCCCAGTGTGGGGCTGCGGCTCTGGAAGGCAGGATACCAACCAATGCATCAGCCACCATCCATCAGAGCAGAAAAACCCTGAACAGACCCCTGCCAGACTCCTGAGTCCCTAACTTTGAGCCAGTGTCCTTGTAGAATGTGGCCAATCCCTAGCAGGTGGCTGAGGAAGGCAGCGCAGCGTGGTCTGGCGCTGTTCTTGTGTGGTTGTGCAGCTTTAAAAGGCAGGAAAACAAAAGATGGGTCAGCAACCCTCCATCAGCATTGAAAAACCCAGCCCAATGACTTGCCAGACTCCTAAACCCTTATCTTTGTGTCAGTGTCCTTGTAGGAAGTGGCCAATCTCTACCAGGTGGCTGAGGACGGCAGTGCAGCGTGGCCTGCTGCTGTCTCTTTGTGGGGCTGCAGACCTCAAAGTCAGGGGAAGAGTCAATGTGTCAGCAACCCTCCATCAGCACAGAAAAACCCTGCCTAATTCTCCAACAGACACTTGAGCCCTTATCTTTGCCTCAGTGCCCTTGTAGGAACTGGCCAGTCTCCGGTGGGAGGCTGATGACAAGAGTACAGCGTGGTCTGGAACTCTCCCTCTGTGGGGTTGTGGCTCTGAAAGGCAGGGGAATAGACAACGTGTCAGAAAACCTCCACCAGCGCAGAAAAGACCTTCCTAATGCTCTGCCAGACTCCTGAGTCCTTAACTTTGTGCCAGTGTCCTTGTAGGAAGTGGCCAATCTCTACCAGGTCGCTGAGGACGGCAGTGCAGCGTGGTCTGGTGCTGTCCCAGTGTGGGGCTGCGGCTCTGGAAGGCAGGATAACAACCAATGCATCAGCCACCATCCATCAGAGCAGAAAAACCCTGAACACACCCCTGCCAGACTCCTGAGTCCTTAACTTTGTGTCAGTGTCCTTGTAGAACGTGGCCAATCCCTAGCAGGTGGCTGAGGAAGGCAGCGCAGCGTGGTCTGGCGCTGTTCTTGTGTGGTTGTGCAGCTTTAAAAGGCAGGAAAACAAACAATGGGTCAGCAACCCTCCATCAGCATTGAAAACCCCAGCCCAACGACTTGACAGACTCCTGAGCCCTTATCTTTGTGTCAGTCCCCTTGTAGAACGTGGCCAATCTCTACCAGCTGGCTGAGGACAGCAGTGCTGCGTGGTCTGGTGCTGTCCCAGTGTGGGGCTGTGGCTCTGGAAGGCAGGATAACAACCAATGCATCAGCCACCATCCATCAGAGCAGAAAAACCCTGAACAGACCCCTGCCAGACTCCTGAGTCCTTAACTTTGTGTCAGTGTCCTTGTAGAACGTCTCCAATCCCTAGCAGGTGGCTGAGGAAGGGAGCGCAGCATGGTCTGGCGCTGTTCTTGTGTGGTTGTGCAGCTTTAAAAGGCAGGAAAACAAAAGATGGGTCAGCAACCCTCCATCAGCACTGAAAAACCCAGCCCAATGACTTGCCAGACTCCTAAACCCTTATCTTTGTGTCAGTGTCCTTGCAGGAAGTGACCAATCTCTACCAGGTGGCTGAGGACGGCAGTGCAGCGTGGCCTGCTGCTGTCTCTTTGTGGGGCTGCAGACCTCAAAGTCAGGGGAAGAGTCAATGTGTCAGCAACCCTCCATCAGCACAGGAAAACCCTTCCTAATGCTCCAACAGACACTTGAGCCCTTATCTTTGCCTCAGTGCCCTTGTAGGAACTGGCCAGTCTCCGGTGGGAGGCTGATGACAAGAGTGCAGCGTGGTCTGGAACTCTCCCTATGTGGGGTTGTGGCTCTGAAAGGCAGGGGAATAGACAATGTGTCAGAAAACCTCCACCAGCGCAGAAAAGACCTTCCTAATGCTCTGCCAGACTCCTGAGTCCTTAACTTTGTGCCAGTGTCCTTGTAGGAAGTGGCCAATCTCTAGCAGGTGGCTGAGGACGGCAGTGCTGCGTGGTCTGGTGCTGTCCCAGTGTGGGGCTGCGGCTCTGGAAGGCAGGATAACAACCAATGCATCAGCCACCATCCATCAGAGCAGAAAAACCCTGAACAGACCCCTGCCAGACTCCTGAGTCCTTAACTTTGGGCCAGTGTCCTTGTAGAACGTGGCCAATCCCTAGCAGGTGGCTGAGGAAGGGAGCGCAGCATGGTCTGGCGCTGTTCTTGTGTGGTTGTGCAGCTTTAAAAGGCAGGAAAACAAAAGATGGGTCAGCAACCCTCCATCAGCATTGAAAACCCCAGCCCAACGACTTGACAGACTCCTGAGCCCTTATCTTTGTGTCAGTCCCCTTGCAGGAAGTGGCCAATCTCTACCAGGTGGCTGAGGACGGCAGTGCAGCGTGGTCTGGTGCTGTCCCAGTGTGGGGTTGTGGCTCTGGAAGGCAGGATAACAACCAATGCATCAGCCACCATCCATCAGAGCAGAAAAACCCTGAACACACCCCTGCCAGACTCCTGAGTCCTTAACTTTGTGTCAGTGTCCTTGTAGAACGTGGCCAACCTCTAGCAGGTGGCTGAGGAAGGGAGAGCAGCGTGGTCTGGCGCTGTTCTTGTGTGGTTGTGCAGCTTTAAAAGGCAGGAAAACAAAAGATGGGTCAGCAACCCTCCATCAGCATTGAAAAACCCAGCCCAATGACTTGCCTGACTCCTAAACCCTTATCTTTGTGTCAGTGTCCTTGTAGGAAGTGGCCAATCACTGGTGGGAGGCTGATGATGGCAGTGCAGCGTGGCCTGCTGCTGTCTCTTTGTGGGGCTGCAGACCTCAAAGTCAGGGGAAGAGTCAATGTGTCAGCAACCCTCCATCAGCACAGAAAGACCCTTCCTAATGCTCCAACAGACACTTGAGCCCTTATCTTTGCCTCAGTGCCCTTGTAGGAACTGGCCAGTCTCCGGTGGGAGGCTGATGACAAGAGTGCAGCGTGGTCTGGAACTCTCCCTCTGTGGGGTTGTGGCTCTGAAAGGCAGGGGAATAGACAATGTGTCAGAAAACCTCCACCAGCGCAGAAAAGACCTTCCTAATGCTCTGCCAGACTCCTGAGTCCTTAACTTTGTGCCAGTGTCCTTGTAGGAGGTGGCCAATCTCTAGCAGGTGGCTGAGGACGGCAGTGCTGCGTGGTCTGGTGCTGTCCCAGTGTGGGGCTGTGGCTCTGGAAGGCAGGATAACAACCAATGCATCAGCCACCATCCATCAGAGCAGAAAAACCCTGAACAGACCCCTGCCAGACTCCTGAGTCCTTAACTTTGTGTCAGTGTCCTTGTAGAACGTCTCCAATCCCTAGCAGGTGGCTGAGGAAGGGAGCGCAGCATGGTCTGGCGCTGTTCTTGTGTGGTTGTGCAGCTTTAAAAGGCAGGAAAACAAACGATGGGTCAGCAACCCTCCATCAGCATTGAAAACCCCAGCCCAACGACTTGACAGACTCCTGAGCCCTTATCTTTGTGTCAGTCCCCTTGTAGAACGTGGCCAATCTCTACCAGCTGGCTGAGGACAGCAGTGCTGCGTGGTCTGGTGCTGTCCCAGTGTGGGGCTGTGGCTCTGGAAGGCAGGATAACAACCAATGCATCAGCCACCATCCATCAGAGCAGAAAAACCCTGAACAGACCCCTGCCAGACTCCTGAGTCCTTAACTTTGTGTCAGTGTCCTTGTAGAACGTCTCCAATCCCTAGCAGGTGGCTGAGGAAGGGAGCGCAGCATGGTCTGGCGCTGTTCTTGTGTGGTTGTGCAGCTTTAAAAGGCAGGAAAACAAAAGATGGGTCAGCAACCCTCCATCAGCACTGAAAAACCCAGCCCAATGACTTGCCAGACTCCTAAACCCTTATCTTTGTGTCAGTGTCCTTGCAGGAAGTGACCAATCTCTACCAGGTGGCTGAGGACGGCAGTGCAGCGTGGCCTGCTGCTGTCTCTTTGTGGGGCTGCAGACCTCAAAGTCAGGGGAAGAGTCAATGTGTCAGCAACCCTCCATCAGCACAGGAAAACCCTTCCTAATGCTCCAACAGACACTTGAGCCCTTATCTTTGCCTCAGTGCCCTTGTAGGAACTGGCCAGTCTCCGGTGGGAGGCTGATGACAAGAGTGCAGCGTGGTCTGGAACTCTCCCTATGTGGGGTTGTGGCTCTGAAAGGCAGGGGAATAGACAATGTGTCAGAAAACCTCCACCAGCGCAGAAAAGACCTTCCTAATGCTCTGCCAGACTCCTGAGTCCTTAACTTTGTGCCAGTGTCCTTGTAGGAAGTGGCCAATCTCTAGCAGGTGGCTGAGGACGGCAGTGCTGCGTGGTCTGGTGCTGTCCCAGTGTGGGGCTGCGGCTCTGGAAGGCAGGATAACAACCAATGCATCAGCCACCATCCATCAGAGCAGAAAAACCCTGAACAGACCCCTGCCAGACTCCTGAGTCCTTAACTTTGGGCCAGTGTCCTTGTAGAACGTGGCCAATCCCTAGCAGGTGGCTGAGGAAGGGAGCGCAGCATGGTCTGGCGCTGTTCTTGTGTGGTTGTGCAGCTTTAAAAGGCAGGAAAACAAAAGATGGGTCAGCAACCCTCCATCAGCATTGAAAACCCCAGCCCAACGACTTGACAGACTCCTGAGCCCTTATCTTTGTGTCAGTCCCCTTGCAGGAAGTGGCCAATCTCTACCAGGTGGCTGAGGACGGCAGTGCAGCGTGGTCTGGTGCTGTCCCAGTGTGGGGTTGTGGCTCTGGAAGGCAGGATAACAACCAATGCATCAGCCACCATCCATCAGAGCAGAAAAACCCTGAACACACCCCTGCCAGACTCCTGAGTCCTTAACTTTGTGTCAGTGTCCTTGTAGAACGTGGCCAACCTCTAGCAGGTGGCTGAGGAAGGGAGAGCAGCGTGGTCTGGCGCTGTTCTTGTGTGGTTGTGCAGCTTTAAAAGGCAGGAAAACAAAAGATGGGTCAGCAACCCTCCATCAGCATTGAAAAACCCAGCCCAATGACTTGCCTGACTCCTAAACCCTTATCTTTGTGTCAGTGTCCTTGTAGGAAGTGGCCAATCACTGGTGGGAGGCTGATGATGGCAGTGCAGCGTGGCCTGCTGCTGTCTCTTTGTGGGGCTGCAGACCTCAAAGTCAGGGGAAGAGTCAATGTGTCAGCAACCCTCCATCAGCACAGAAAGACCCTTCCTAATGCTCCAACAGACACTTGAGCCCTTATCTTTGCCTCAGTGCCCTTGTAGGAACTGGCCAGTCTCCGGTGGGAGGCTGATGACAAGAGTGCAGCGTGGTCTGGAACTCTCCCTCTGTGGGGTTGTGGCTCTGAAAGGCAGGGGAATAGACAATGTGTCAGAAAACCTCCACCAGCGCAGAAAAGACCTTCCTAATGCTCTGCCAGACTCCTGAGTCCTTAACTTTGTGCCAGTGTCCTTGTAGGAGGTGGCCAATCTCTAGCAGGTGGCTGAGGACGGCAGTGCTGCGTGGTCTGGTGCTGTCCCAGTGTGGGGCTGTGGCTCTGGAAGGCAGGATAACAACCAATGCATCAGCCACCATCCATCAGAGCAGAAAAACCCTGAACAGACCCCTGCCAGACTCCTGAGTCCTTAACTTTGTGTCAGTGTCCTTGTAGAACGTCTCCAATCCCTAGCAGGTGGCTGAGGAAGGGAGCGCAGCATGGTCTGGCGCTGTTCTTGTGTGGTTGTGCAGCTTTAAAAGGCAGGAAAACAAAAGATGGGTCAGCAACCCTCCATCAGCACTGAAAAACCCAGCCCAATGACTTGCCAGACTCCTAAACCCTTATCTTTGTGTCAGTGTCCTTGCAGGAAGTGGCCAATCTCTACCAGGTGGCTGAGGACGGCAGTGCAGCGTGGCCTGCTGCTGTCTCTTTGTGGGGCTGCAGACCTCAAAGTCAGGGGAAGAGTCAATGTGTCAGCAACCCTCCATCAGCACAGAAAAACCCTTCCTAATTCTCCAACAGACACTTGAGCCCTTATCTTTGCCTCAGTGCCCTTGTAGGAACTGGCCAGTCTCCGGTGGGAGGCTGATGACAAGAGTGCAGCGTGGTCTGGAACTCTCCCTCTGTGGGGTTGTGGCTCTGAAAGGCAGGGGAATAGACAACGTGTCAGAAAACCTCCACCAGCGCAGAAAAGACCTTCCTAATGCTCTGCCAGACTCCTGAGTCCTTAACTTTGTGCCAGTGTCCTTGTAGGAAGTGGCCAATCTCTACCAGGTCGCTGAGGACGGCAGTGCTGCGTGGTCTGGTGCTGTCCCAGTGTGGGGCTGTGGCTCTGGAAGGCAGGATAACAACCAATGCATCAGCCACCATCCATCAGAGCAGAAAAACCCTGAACACACCCCTGCCAGACTCCTGAGTCCTTAACTTTGTGTCAGTGTCCTTGTAGAACGTCTCCAATCCCTAGCAGGTGGCTGAGGAAGGCAGCGCAGCGTGGTCTGGCGCTGTTCTTGTGTGGTTGTGCAGCTTTAAAAGGCAGGAAAACAAACAATGGGTCAGCAACCCTCCATCAGCATTGAAAACCCCAGACCAACGACTTGACAGACTCCTGAGCCCTTATCTTTGTGTCAGTCCCCTTGTAGAACGTGGCCAATCTCTACCAGCTGGCTGAGGACAGCAGTGCTGCGTGGTCTGGTGCTGTCCCAGTGTGGGGCTGTGGCTCTGGAAGGCAGGATAACAACCAATGCATCAGCCACCATCCATCAGAGCAGAAAAACCCTGAACAGACCCCTGCCAGACTCCTGAGTCCTTAACTTTGTGTCAGTGTCCTTGTAGAACGTCTCCAATCCCTAGCAGGTGGCTGAGGAAGGGAGCGCAGCATGGTCTGGCGCTGTTCTTGTGTGGTTGTGCAGCTTTAAAAGGCAGGAAAACAAAAGATGGGTCAGCAACCCTCCATCAGCACTGAAAAACCCAGCCCAATGACTTGCCAGACTCCTAAACCCTTATCTTTGTGTCAGTGTCCTTGCAGGAAGTGACCAATCTCTACCAGGTGGCTGAGGACGGCAGTGCAGCGTGGCCTGCTGCTGTCTCTTTGTGGGGCTGCAGACCTCAAAGTCAGGGGAAGAGTCAATGTGTCAGCAACCCTCCATCAGCACAGGAAAACCCTTCCTAATGCTCCAACAGACACTTGAGCCCTTATCTTTGCCTCAGTGCCCTTGTAGGAACTGGCCAGTCTCCGGTGGGAGGCTGATGACAAGAGTGCAGCGTGGTCTGGAACTCTCCCTATGTGGGGTTGTGGCTCTGAAAGGCAGGGGAATAGACAATGTGTCAGAAAACCTCCACCAGCGCAGAAAAGACCTTCCTAATGCTCTGCCAGACTCCTGAGTCCTTAACTTTGTGCCAGTGTCCTTGTAGGAAGTGGCCAATCTCTAGCAGGTGGCTGAGGACGGCAGTGCTGCGTGGTCTGGTGCTGTCCCAGTGTGGGGCTGCGGCTCTGGAAGGCAGGATAACAACCAATGCATCAGCCACCATCCATCAGAGCAGAAAAACCCTGAACAGACCCCTGCCAGACTCCTGAGTCCTTAACTTTGGGCCAGTGTCCTTGTAGAACGTGGCCAATCCCTAGCAGGTGGCTGAGGAAGGGAGCGCAGCATGGTCTGGCGCTGTTCTTGTGTGGTTGTGCAGCTTTAAAAGGCAGGAAAACAAAAGATGGGTCAGCAACCCTCCATCAGCATTGAAAACCCCAGCCCAACGACTTGACAGACTCCTGAGCCCTTATCTTTGTGTCAGTCCCCTTGCAGGAAGTGGCCAATCTCTACCAGGTCGCTGAGGACGGCAGTGCAGCGTGGTCTGGTGCTGTCCCAGTGTGGGGCTGTGGCTCTGGAAGGCAGGATAACAACCAATGCATCAGCCACCATCCATCAGAGCAGAAAAACCCTGAACACACCCCTGCCAGACTCCTGAGTCCTTAACTTTGTGTCAGTGTCCTTGTAGAACGTGGCCAACCTCTAGCAGGTGGCTGAGGAAGGGAGAGCAGCGTGGTCTGGCGCTGTTCTTGTGTGGTTGTGCAGCTTTAAAAGGCAGGAAAATAAAAGATGGGTCAGCAACCCTCCATCAGCATTGAAAAACCCAGCCCAATGACTTGCCTGACTCCTAAACCCTTATCTTTGTGTCAGTGTCCTTGTAGGAAGTGGCCAATCACTGGTGGGAGGCTGATGATGGCAGTGCAGCGTGGCCTGCTGCTGTCTCTTTGTGGGGCTGCAGACCTCAAAGTCAGGGGAAGAGTCAATGTGTCAGCAACCCTCCATCAGCACAGAAAGACCCTTCCTAATGCTCCAACAGACACTTGAGCCCTTATCTTTGCCTCAGTGCCCTTGTAGGAACTGGCCAGTCTCCGGTGGGAGGCTGATGACAAGAGTGCAGCGTGGTCTGGAACTCTCCCTCTGTGGGGTTGTGGCTCTGAAAGGCAGGGGAATAGACAATGTGTCAGAAAACCTCCACCAGCGCAGAAAAGACCTTCCTAATGCTCTGCCAGACTCCTGAGTCCTTAACTTTGTGCCAGTGTCCTTGTAGGAGGTGGCCAATCTCTAGCAGGTGGCTGAGGACGGCAGTGCTGCGTGGTCTGGTGCTGTCCCAGTGTGGGGCTGTGGCTCTGGAAGGCAGGATAACAACCAATGCATCAGCCACCATCCATCAGAGCAGAAAAACCCTGAACAGACCCCTGCCAGACTCCTGAGTCCTTAACTTTGTGTCAGTGTCCTTGTAGAACGTCTTCAATCCCTAGCAGGTGGCTGAGGAAGGGAGCGCAGCATGGTCTGGCGCTGTTCTTGTGTGGTTGTGCAGCTTTAAAAGGCAGGAAAACAAAAGATGGGTCAGCAACCCTCCATCAGCATTGAAAAACCCAGCCCAATGACTTGCCAGACTCCTAAACCCTTATCTTTGTGTCAGTGTCCTTGCAGGAAGTGACCAATCTCTACCAGGTGGCTGAGGACGGCAGTGCAGCGTGGCCTGCTGCTGTCTCTTTGTGGGGCTGCAGACCTCAAAGTCAGGGGAAGAGTCGATGTGTCAGCAACCCTCCATCAGCACAGGAAAACCCTTCCTAATGCTCCAACAGACACTTGAGCCCTTATCTTTGCCTCAGTGCCCTTGTAGGAACTGGCCAGTCTCCGGTGGGAGGCTGATGACAAGAGTGCAGCGTGGTCTGGAACTCTCCCTCTGTGGGGTTGTGGCTCTGAAAGGCAGGGGAATAGACAATGTGTCAGAAAACCTCCACCAGCGCAGAAAAGACCTTCCTAATGCTCTGCCAGACTCCTGAGTCCTTAACTTTGTGCCAGTGTCCTTGTAGGAGGTGGCCAATCTCTAGCAGGTGGCTGAGGACGGCAGTGCTGCGTGGTCTGGTGCTGTCCCAGTGTGGGGCTGTGGCTCTGGAAGGCAGGATAACAACCAATGCATCAGCCACCATCCATCAGAGCAGAAAAACCCTGAACAGACCCCTGCCAGACTCCTGAGTCCTTAACTTTGTGTCAGTGTCCTTGTAGAACGTCTCCAATCCCTAGCAGGTGGCTGAGGAAGGGAGCGCAGCATGGTCTGGCGCTGTTCTTGTGTGGTTGTGCAGCTTTAAAAGGCAGGAAAACAAAAGATGGGTCAGCAACCCTCCATCAGCATTGAAAACCCCAGCCCAACGACTTGACAGACTCCTGAGCCCTTATCTTTGTGTCAGTGTCCTTGCAGGAAGTGACCAATCTCTACCAGGTGGCTGAGGACGGCAGTGCAGCGTGGCCTGCTGCTGTCTCTTTGTGGGGCTGCAGACCTCAAAGTCAGGGGAAGAGTCAATGTGTCAGCAACCCTCCATCAGCACAGGAAAACCCTTCCTAATGCTCCAACAGACACTTGAGCCCTTATCTTTGCCTCAGTGCCCTTGTAGGAACTGGCCAGTCTCCGGTGGGAGGCTGATGACAAGAGTGCAGCGTGGTCTGGAACTCTCCCTATGTGGGGTTGTGGCTCTGAAAGGCAGGGGAATAGACAATGTGTCAGAAAACCTCCACCAGCGCAGAAAAGACCTTCCTAATGCTCTGCCAGACTCCTGAGTCCTTAACTTTGTGCCAGTGTCCTTGTAGGAAGTGGCCAATCTCTAGCAGGTGGCTGAGGACGGCAGTGCTGCGTGGTCTGGTGCTGTCCCAGTGTGGGGCTGCGGCTCTGGAAGGCAGGATAACAACCAATGCATCAGCCACCATCCATCAGAGCAGAAAAACCCTGAACAGACCCCTGCCAGACTCCTGAGTCCTTAACTTTGTGTCAGTGTCCTTGTAGAACGTCTCCAATCCCTAGCAGGTGGCTGAGGAAGGGAGCGCAGCATGGTCTGGCGCTGTTCTTGTGTGGTTGTGCAGCTTTAAAAGGCAGGAAAACAAAAGATGGGTCAGCAACCCTCCATCAGCATTGAAAAACCCAGCCCAATGACTTGCCAGACTCCTAAACCCTTATCTTTGTGTCAGTGTCCTTGCAGGAAGTGGCCAATCTCTACCAGGTGGCTGAGGACGGCAGTGCAGCGTGGCCTGCTGCTGTCTCTTTGTGGGGCTGCAGACCTCAAAGTCAGGGGAAGAGTCGATGTGTCAGCAACCCTCCATCAGCACAGGAAAACCCTTCCTAATGCTCCAACAGACACTTGAGCCCTTATCTTTGCCTCAGTGCCCTTGTAGGAACTGGCCAGTCTCCGGTGGGAGGCTGATGACAAGAGTGCAGCGTGGTCTGGAACTCTCCCTCTGTGGGGTTGTGGCTCTGAAAGGCAGGGGAATAGACAATGTGTCAGAAAACCTCCACCAGCGCAGAAAAGACCTTCCTAATGCTCTGCCAGACTCCTGAGTCCTTAACTTTGTGCCAGTGTCCTTGTAGGAAGTGGCCAATCTCTAGCAGGTGGCTGAGGACGGCAGTGCTGCGTGGTCTGGTGCTGTCCCAGTGTGGGGCTGCGGCTCTGGAAGGCAGGATAACAACCAATGCATCAGCCACCATCCATCAGAGCAGAAAAACCCTGAACAGACCCCTGCCAGACTCCTGAGTCCTTAACTTTGTGTCAGTGTCCTTGTAGAACGTGGCCAACCTCTAGCAGGTGGCCGAGGAAGGGAGAGCAGCGTGGTCTGGCGCTGTTCTTGTGTGGTTGTGCAGCTTTAAAAGGCAGGAAAACAAAAGATGGGTCAGCAACCCTCCATCAGCATTGAAAAACCCAGCCCAATGACTTGCCAGACTCCTAAACCCTTATCTTTGTGTCAGTGTCCTTGCAGGAAGTGGCCAATCACTGGTGGGAGGCTGATGATGGCAGTGCAGCGTGGCCTGCTGCTGTCTCTTTGTGGGGCTGCAGACCTCAAAGTCAGGGGAAGAGTCAATGTGTCAGCAACCCTCCATCAGCACAGGAAAACCCTTCCTAATGCTCCAACAGACACTTGAGCCCTTATCTTTGCCTCAGTGCCCTTGTAGGAACTGGCCAGTCTCCGGTGGGAGGCTGATGACAAGAGTGCAGCGTGGTCTGGAACTCTCCCTCTGTGGGGTTGTGGCTCTGAAAGGCAGGGGAATAGACAATGTGTCAGAAAACCTCCACCAGCGCAGAAAAGACCTTCCTAATGCTCTGCCAGACTCCTGAGTCCTTAACTTTGTGCCAGTGTCCTTGTAGGAAGTGGCCAATCTCTAGCAGGTGGCTGAGGACGGCAGTGCTGCGTGGTCTGGTGCTGTCCCAGTGTGGGGCTGCGGCTCTGGAAGGCAGGATAACAACCAATGCATCAGCCACCATCCATCAGAGCAGAAAAACCCTGAACAGACCCCTGCCAGACTCCTGAGTCCTTAACTTTGTGTCAGTGTCCTTGTAGAACGTGGCCAACCTCTAGCAGGTGGCCGAGGAAGGGAGAGCAGCGTGGTCTGGCGCTGTTCTTGTGTGGTTGTGCAGCTTTAAAAGGCAGGAAAACAAACAATGGGTCAGCAACCCTCCATCAGCATTGAAAACCCCAGCCCAACGACTTGACAGACTCCTGAGCCCTTATCTTTGTGTCAGTCCCCTTGTAGAACGTGGCCAATCTCTACCAGCTGGCTGAGGACAGCAGTGCTGCGTGGTCTGGTGCTGTCCCAGTGTGGGGCTGTGGCTCTGGAAGGCAGGATAACAACCAATGCATCAGCCACCATCCATCAGAGCAGAAAAACCCTGAACAGACCCCTGCCAGACTCCTGAGTCCTTAACTTTGTGTCAGTGTCCTTGTAGAACGTGGCCAACCTCTAGCAGGTGGCCGAGGAAGGGAGAGCAGCGTGGTCTGGCGCTGTTCTTGTGTGGTTGTGCAGCTTTAAAAGGCAGGAAAACAAAAGATGGGTCAGCAACCCTCCATCAGCATTGAAAAACCCAGCCCAATGACTTGCCAGACTCCTAAACCCTTATCTTTGTGTCAGTGTCCTTGCAGGAAGTGGCCAATCACTGGTGGGAGGCTGATGATGGCAGTGCAGCGTGGCCTGCTGCTGTCTCTTTGTGGGGCTGCAGACCTCAAAGTCAGGGGAAGAGTCAATGTGTCAGCAACCCTCCATCAGCACAGGAAAACCCTTCCTAATGCTCCAACAGACACTTGAGCCCTTATCTTTGCCTCAGTGCCCTTGTAGGAACTGGCCAGTCTCCGGTGGGAGGCTGATGACAAGAGTGCAGCGTGGTCTGGAACTCTCCCTCTGTGGGGTTGTGGCTCTGAAAGGCAGGGGAATAGACAATGTGTCAGAAAACCTCCACCAGCGCAGAAAAGACCTTCCTAATGCTCTGCCAGACTCCTGAGTCCTTAACTTTGTGCCAGTGTCCTTGTAGGAGGTGGCCAATCTCTAGCAGGTGGCTGAGGACGGCAGTGCTGCGTGGTCTGGTGCTGTCCCAGTGTGGGGCTGTGGCTCTGGAAGGCAGGATAACAACCAATGCATCAGCCACCATCCATCAGAGCAGAAAAACCCTGAACAGACCCCTGCCAGACTCCTGAGTCCTTAACTTTGTGTCAGTGTCCTTGTAGAACGTCTCCAATCCCTAGCAGGTGGCTGAGGAAGGGAGCGCAGCGTGGTCTGGCGCTGTTCTTGTGTGGTTGTGCAGCTTTAAAAGGCAGGAAAACAAAAGATGGGTCAGCAACCCTCCATCAGCACTGAAAAACCCAGCCCAATGACTTGCCAGACTCCTAAACCCTTATCTTTGTGTCAGTGTCCTTGCAGGAAGTGACCAATCTCTACCAGGTGGCTGAGGACGGCAGTGCAGCGTGGCCTGCTGCTGTCTCTTTGTGGGGCTGCAGACCTCAAAGTCAGGGGAAGAGTCAATGTGTCAGCAACCCTCCATCAGCACAGGAAAACCCTTCCTAATGCTCCAACAGACACTTGAGCCCTTATCTTTGCCTCAGTGCCCTTGTAGGAACTGGCCAGTCTCCGGTGGGAGGCTGATGACAAGAGTGCAGCGTGGTCTGGAACTCTCCCTATGTGGGGTTGTGGCTCTGAAAGGCAGGGGAATAGACAATGTGTCAGAAAACCTCCACCAGCGCAGAAAAGACCTTCCTAATGCTCTGCCAGACTCCTGAGTCCTTAACTTTGTGTCAGTGTCCTTGTAGAACGTGGCCAATCCCTAGCAGGTGGCTGAGGAAGGGAGCGCAGCATGGTCTGGCGCTGTTCTTGTGTGGTTGTGCAGCTTTAAAAGGCAGGAAAACAAAAGATGGGTCAGCAACCCTCCATCAGCATTGAAAACCCCAGCCCAACGACTTGACAGACTCCTGAGCCCTTATCTTTGTGTCAGTCCCCTTGCAGGAAGTGGCCAATCTCTACCAGGTCGCTGAGGACGGCAGTGCAGCGTGGTCTGGTGCTGTCCCAGTGTGGGGCTGTGGCTCTGGAAGGCAGGATAACAACCAATGCATCAGCCACCATCCATCAGAGCAGAAAAACCCTGAACAGACCCCTGCCAGACTCCTGAGTCCTTAACTTTGTGTCAGTGTCCTTGTAGAACGTGGCCAACCTCTAGCAGGTGGCTGAGGAAGGGAGAGCAGCGTGGTCTGGCGCTGTTCTTGTGTGGTTGTGCAGCTTTAAAAGGCAGGAAAACAAAAGATGGGTCAGCAACCCTCCATCAGCATTGAAAAACCCAGCCCAATGACTTGCCAGACTCCTAAACCCTTATCTTTGTGTCAGTGTCCTTGCAGGAAGTGGCCAATCTCTACCAGGTGGCTGAGGACGGCAGTGCAGCGTGGCCTGCTGCTGTCTCTTTGTGGGGCTGCAGACCTCAAAGTCAGGGGAAGAGTCAATGTGTCAGCAACCCTCCATCAGCACAGGAAAACCCTTCCTAATGCTCCAACAGACACTTGAGCCCTTATCTTTGCCTCAGTGCCCTTGTAGGAACTGGCCAGTCTCCGGTGGGAGGCTGATGACAAGAGTGCAGCGTGGTCTGGAACTCTCCCTATGTGGGGTTGTGGCTCTGAAAGGCAGGGGAATAGACAATGTGTCAGAAAACCTCCACCAGCGCAGAAAAGACCTTCCTAATGCTCTGCCAGACTCCTGAGTCCTTAACTTTGTGTCAGTGTCCTTGTAGAACGTGGCCAATCCCTAGCAGGTGGCTGAGGAAGGGAGCGCAGCATGGTCTGGCGCTGTTCTTGTGTGGTTGTGCAGCTTTAAAAGGCAGGAAAACAAAAGATGGGTCAGCAACCCTCCATCAGCATTGAAAACCCCAGCCCAACGACTTGACAGACTCCTGAGCCCTTATCTTTGTGTCAGTCCCCTTGCAGGAAGTGGCCAATCTCTACCAGGTCGCTGAGGACGGCAGTGCAGCGTGGTCTGGTGCTGTCCCAGTGTGGGGCTGTGGCTCTGGAAGGCAGGATAACAACCAATGCATCAGCCACCATCCATCAGAGCAGAAAAACCCTGAACAGACCCCTGCCAGACTCCTGAGTCCTTAACTTTGTGTCAGTGTCCTTGTAGAACGTGGCCAACCTCTAGCAGGTGGCTGAGGAAGGGAGAGCAGCGTGGTCTGGCGCTGTTCTTGTGTGGTTGTGCAGCTTTAAAAGGCAGGAAAACAAAAGATGGGTCAGCAACCCTCCATCAGCATTGAAAAACCCAGCCCAATGACTTGCCAGACTCCTAAACCCTTATCTTTGTGTCAGTGTCCTTGTAGGAGGTGGCCAATCTCTAGCAGGTGGCTGAGGACGGCAGTGCTGCGTGGTCTGGTGCTGTCCCAGTGTGGGGCTGTGGCTCTGGAAGGCAGGATAACAACCAATGCATCAGCCACCATCCATCAGAGCAGAAAAACCCTGAACACACCCCTGCCAGACTCCTGAGTCCTTAACTTTGTGTCAGTGTCCTTGTAGAACGTCTCCAATCCCTAGCAGGTGGCTGAGGAAGGGAGCGCAGCATGGTCTGGCGCTGTTCTTGTGTGGTTGTGCAGCTTTAAAAGGCAGAAAAACAAAAGATGGGTCAGCAACCCTCCATCAGCATTGAAAAACCCAGCCCAATGACTTGCCAGACTCCTAAACCCTTATCTTTGTGTCAGTGTCCTTGCAGGAAGTGGCCAATCTCTACCAGGTGGCTGAGGACGGCAGTGCAGCGTGGCCTGCTGCTGTCTCTTTGTGGGGCTGCAGACCTCAAAGTCAGGGGAAGAGTCGATGTGTCAGCAACCCTCCATCAGCACAGGAAAACCCTTCCTAATGCTCCAACAGACACTTGAGCCCTTATCTTTGCCTCAGTGCCCTTGTAGGAACTGGCCAGTCTCCGGTGGGAGGCTGATGACAAGAGTGCAGCGTGGTCTGGAACTCTCCCTCTGTGGGGTTGTGGCTCTGAAAGGCAGGGGAATAGACAATGTGTCAGAAAACCTCCACCAGCGCAGAAAAGACCTTCCTAATGCTCTGCCAGACTCCTGAGTCCTTAACTTTGTGCCAGTGTCCTTGTAGGAAGTGGCCAATCTCTAGCAGGTGGCTGAGGACGGCAGTGCTGCGTGGTCTGGTGCTGTCCCAGTGTGGGGCTGCGGCTCTGGAAGGCAGGATAACAACCAATGCATCAGCCACCATCCATCAGAGCAGAAAAACCCTGAACAGACCCCTGCCAGACTCCTGAGTCCTTAACTTTGTGTCAGTGTCCTTGTAGAACGTGGCCAACCTCTAGCAGGTGGCCGAGGAAGGGAGAGCAGCGTGGTCTGGCGCTGTTCTTGTGTGGTTGTGCAGCTTTAAAAGGCAGGAAAACAAACAATGGGTCAGCAACCCTCCATCAGCATTGAAAACCCCAGCCCAACGACTTGACAGACTCCTGAGCCCTTATCTTTGTGTCAGTCCCCTTGTAGAACGTGGCCAATCTCTACCAGCTGGCTGAGGACAGCAGTGCTGCGTGGTCTGGTGCTGTCCCAGTGTGGGGCTGTGGCTCTGGAAGGCAGGATAACAACCAATGCATCAGCCACCATCCATCAGAGCAGAAAAACCCTGAACAGACCCCTGCCAGACTCCTGAGTCCTTAACTTTGTGTCAGTGTCCTTGTAGAACGTGGCCAACCTCTAGCAGGTGGCCGAGGAAGGGAGAGCAGCGTGGTCTGGCGCTGTTCTTGTGTGGTTGTGCAGCTTTAAAAGGCAGGAAAACAAAAGATGGGTCAGCAACCCTCCATCAGCATTGAAAAACCCAGCCCAATGACTTGCCAGACTCCTAAACCCTTATCTTTGTGTCAGTGTCCTTGTAGGAAGTGGCCAATCTCTACCAGGTGGCTGAGGACGGCAGTGCAGCGTGGCCTGCTGCTGTCTCTTTGTGGGGCTGCAGACCTCAAAGTCAGGGGAAGAGTCAATGTGTCAGCAACCCTCCATCAGCACAGAAAAACCCTTCCTAATGCTCCAACAGACACTTGAGCCCTTATCTTTATCTCAGTGCTCTTGTAGGAACTGGCCAGTCTCCGGTGGGAGGCTGATGACAAGAGTGCAGCGTGGTCTGGAACTCTCCCTCTGTGGGGTTGTGGCTCTGAAAGGCAGGGGAATAGACAATGTGTCAGAAAACCTCCACCAGCGCAGAAAAGACCTTCCTAATGCTCTGCCAGACTCCTGAGTCCTTAACTTTGTGCCAGTGTCCTTGTAGGAGGTGGCCAATCTCTAGCAGGTGGCTGAGGACGGCAGTGCTGCGTGGTCTGGTGCTGTCCCAGTGTGGGGCTGTGGCTCTGGAAGGCAGGATAACAACCAATGTATTAGCCACCATCCATCAGAGCAGAAAAACCCTGAACAGACCCCTGCCAGACTCCTGAGTCCTTAACTTTGTGTCAGTGTCCTTGTAGAACGTCTCCAATCCCTAGCAGGTGGCTGAGGAAGGGAGCGCAGCGTGGTCTGGCGCTGTTCTTGTGTGGTTGTGCAGCTTTAAAAGGCAGGAAAACAAAAGATGGGTCAGCAACCCTCCATCAGCATTGAAAAACCCAGCCCAATGACTTGCCAGACTCCTAAACCCTTATCTTTGTGTCAGTGTCCTTGCAGGAAGTGGCCAATCACTGGTGGGAGGCTGATGATGGCAGTGCAGCGTGGCCTGCTGCTGTCTCTTTGTGGGGCTGCAGACCTCAAAGTCAGGGGAAGAGTCAATGTGTCAGCAACCCTCCATCAGCACAGAAAAACCCTTCCTAATGCTCCAACAGACACTTGAGCCCTTATCTTTGCCTCAGTGCCCTTGTAGGAACTGGCCAGTCTCCGGTGGGAGGCTGATGACAAGAGTGCAGCGTGGTCTGGAACTCTCCCTCTGTGGGGTTGTGGCTCTGAAAGGCAGGGGAATAGACAATGTGTCAGAAAACCTCCACCAGCGCAGAAAAGACCTTCCTAATGCTCTGCCAGACTCCTGAGTCCTTAACTTTGTGCCAGTGTCCTTGTAGGAAGTGGCCAATCTCTAGCAGGTGGCTGAGGACGGCAGTGCTGCGTGGTCTGGTGCTGTCCCAGTGTGGGGCTGTGGCTCTGGAAGGCACGATACCAACCAATGCATCAGCCACCATCCATCAGAGCAGAAAAACCCTGAACAGACCCCTGCCAGACTCCTGAGTCCTTAACTTTGTGTCAGTGTCCTTGTAGAACGTGGCCAATCCCTAGCAGGTGGCTGAGGAAGGGAGCGCAGCGTGGTCTGGCGCTGTTCTTGTGTGGTTGTGCAGCTTTAAAAGGCAGGAAAACAAAAGATGGGTCAGCAACGCTCCATCAGCATTGAAAACCCCAGCCCAACGACTTGACAGACTCCTGAGCCCTTATCTTTGTGTCAGTCCCCTTGCAGGAAGTGGCCAATCTCTACCAGGTCGCTGAGGACGGCAGTGCAGCGTGGTCTGGTGCTGTCCCAGTGTGGGGCTGTGGCTCTGGAAGGCAGGATAACAACCAATGCATCAGCCACCATCCATCAGAGCAGAAAAACCCTGAACACACCCCTGCCAGACTCCTGAGTCCTTAACTTTGTGTCAGTGTCCTTGTAGAACATGACCAACCTCTAGCAGGTGGCTGGGGAAGGGAGAGCAGCGTGGTCTGGCGCTGTTCTTGTGTGGTTGTGCAGCTTTAAAAGGCAGGAAAACAAAAGATGGGTCAGCAACCCTCCATCAGCATTGAAAAACCCAGCCCAATGACTTGCCAGACTCCTAAACCCTTATCTTTGTGTCAGTGTCCTTGTAGGAAGTGGCCAATCTCTACCAGGTGGCTGAGGACGGCAGTGCTGCGTGGTCTGGTGCTGTCCCAGTGTGGGGCTGCGGCTCTGGAAGGCAGGATAACAACCAATGCATCAGCCACCATCCATCAGAGCAGAAAAACCCTGCACAGACCCCTGCCAGACTCCTGAGTCCTTAACTTTGAGCCAGTGTCCTTGTAGAACGTCTCCAATCCCTAGCAAGTGGCTGAGGAAAGGAGCGCAGCGTGGTCTGGCGCTGTTCTTGTGTGGTTGTGCAGCTTTAAAAGGCAGGAAAACAAAAGATGGGTCAGCAACCCTCCATCAGCATTGAAAAACCCAGCCCAATGACTTGCCAGACTCCTAAACCCTTATCTTTGTGTCAGTGTCCTTGTAGGAAGTGGCCAATCTCTACCAGGTGGCTGAGGACGGCAGTGCAGCGTGGCCTGCTGCTGTCTCTTTGTGGGGCTGCAGACCTCAAAGTCAGGGGAAGAGTCAATGTGTCAGCAACCCTCCATCAGCACAGAAAAACCCTTCCTAATGCTCCAACAGACACTTGAGCCCTTATCTTTGCCTCAGTGCCCTTGTAGGAACTGGCCAGTCTCCGGTGGGAGGCTGATGACAAGAGTGCAGCGTGGTCTGGAACTCTCCCTCTGTGGGGTTGTGGCTCTGAAAGGCAGGGGAATAGACAATGTGTCAGAAAACCTCCACCAGCACAGAAAAGACCTTCCTAATGCTCTGCCAGACTCCTGAGTCCTTAACTTTGTGCCAGTGTCCTTGTAGGAAGTGGCCAATCTCTAGCAGGTGGCTGAGGACGGCAGTGCTGCGTGGTCTGGTGCTGTCCCAGTGTGGGGCTGCGGCTCTGGAAGGCAGGATAACAACCAATGCATCAGCCACCATCCATCAGAGCAGAAAAACCCTGCACAGACCCCTGCCAGACTCCTGAGTCCTTAACTTTGAGCCAGTGTCCTTGTAGAACGTCTCCAATCCCTAGCAAGTGGCTGAGGAAGGGAGCGCAGCATGGTCTGGCGCTGTTCTTGTGTGGTTGTGCAGCTTTAAAAGGCAGGAAAACAAAAGATGGGTCAGCAACCCTCCATCAGCATTGAAAAACCCAGCCCAATGACTTGCCAGACTCCTAAACCCTTATCTTTGTGTCAGTGTCCTTGTAGGAAGTGGCCAATCTCTACCAGGTGGCTGAGGACGGCAGTGCAGCGTGGCCTGCTGCTGTCTCTTTGTGGGGCTGCAGACCTCAAAGTCAGGGGAAGAGTCAATGTGTCAGCAACCCTCCATCAGCACAGAAAAACCCTTCCTAATGCTCCAACAGACACTTGAGCCCTTATCTTTGCCTCAGTGCCCTTGTAGGAACTGGCCAGTCTCCGGTGGGAGGCTGATGACAAGAGTGCAGCGTGGTCTGGAACTCTCCCTCTGTGGGGTTGTGGCTCTGAAAGGCAGGGGAATAGACAATGTGTCAGAAAACCTCCACCAGCGCAGAAAAGACCTTCCTAATGCTCTGCCAGACTCCTGAGTCCTTAACTTTGTGCCAGTGTCCTTGTAGGAAGTGGCCAATCTCTAGCAGGTGGCTGAGGACGGCAGTGCTGCGTGGTCTGGTGCTGTCCCAGTGTGGGGCTGCGGCTCTGGAAGGCAGGATAACAACCAATGCATCAGCCACCATCCATCAGAGCAGAAAAACCCTGCACAGACCCCTGCCAGACTCCTGAGTCCTTAACTTTGGGCCAGTGTCCTTGTAGAACGTGGCCAACCTCTAGCAGGTGGCTGAGGAAGGGAGCGCAGCGTGGTCTGGCGCTGTTCTTGTGTGGTTGTGCAGCTTTAAAAGGCAGGAAAACAAACAATGGGTCAGCAACCCTCCATCAGCATTGAAAACCCCAGCCCAACGACTTGACAGACTCCTGAGCCCTTATCTTTGTGTCAGTCCCCTTGCAGGAAGTGGCCAATCTCTACCAGGTCGCTGAGGACAGCAGTGCTGCGTGGTCTGGTGCTGTCCCAGTGTGGGGCTGTGGCTCTGGAAGGCAGGATAACAACCAATGCATCAGCCACCATCCATCAGAGCAGAAAAACCCTGAACAGACCCCTGCCAGACTCCTGAGTCCTTAACTTTGTGTCAGTGTCCTTGTAGAACGTGGCCAACCTCTAGCAGGTGGCTGAGGAAGGGAGAGCAGCGTGGTCTGGCGCTGTTCTTGTGTGGTTGTGCAGCTTTAAAAGGCAGGAAAACAAAAGATGGGTCAGCAACCCTCCATCAGCATTGAAAACCCCAGCCCAACGACCTGACAGACCTTGAGTCCTTAGGTTTGTGTCAGTCCCCTTGTAGAACGTGGCCAATCTCTACCAGGTGGCTGAGGACGGCAGTGCAGCGTGGCCTGCTGCTGTCTCTTTGTGGGGCTGCAGACCTCAAAGTCAGGGGAAGAGTCAATGTGTCAGCAACCCTCCACCAGAGCAGAAAAACCCTTCCTGATGCTCTGCCAGACCCTTGAGTCCTTAACTTTGCATCAGTGTCCTTGTAGAACGTGTCCAATCTCTAGCAGGTGGCTGAGGAAGGGAGAGCAGCATGGTCTGGCGCTGTTCTTGTGTGGTTGTGCAGCTTTAAAAGGCAGGAAAACAAACAATGGGTCAGCAACCCTCCATCAGCATTGAAAACCCCAGCCCAACGACCTGACAGACCTTGAGTCCTTAGGTTTGTGTCAGTCCCCTTGTAGAACGTGGCCAATCTCTAGCAGGTGGCTGAGGACGGCAGTGCTGCGTGGTCTCGTGCAGTCCCGGTGTGCGGTGTGGCTCTGGAAGGCATGGTAACAACCAATGCATCAGCCACCATCCATCAGAGCAGAAAAACCCTGAACAGACCCCTGCCAGACTCCTGAGTCCTTAACTTTGCGTCAGTGTCCTTCTCGAAAGTGGCCAGTCTCCGGTGGGAGGCTGAGGACGAGAGTGGAGCTTGGTCTGGAACTCTCCCTCTGTGGGGCTGTGGCTCTGAAAGGCAGGGGAATAGACAACGTGTCAGAAAACCTCCACCAGCACAGAAAAGACCTTCCTAATGCTCTGCCAGACCCTTGAGTCCTTAATTTTGTGCCAGTGTCCTTGTAGGAAGTGGCCAATCACTGGTGGGAGGCTGATGATGGCAGTGCAGCGTGGCCTGCTGCTCTCCCTTTATGAGGCTGCAGCTCTGAAAGGCAGCAGAAAAGTCAATGTGTCAGCAACCCTCCATCAGCACAGAATCACACGTCCTAATGCTCCGGCAGACACTGGAGTCCTTAACTTTGCGTCAGTGTCCTTGTAGAACGTGTCCAATCTCTAGCAGGTGGCTGTGGAAGGGAGAGCAGCGTGGTCTGGCGCTGTTCTTGTGTGGTTGTGCAGCTTTAAAAGGCAGGAAAACAAACGATGGGTCAGCAACTCTCCATGAGCATTGAAAACCCCAGCCCAACGACTTGACAGACCTTGAGTCCTTAGGTTTGTGTCAGTCCCCTTGCAGGAAGTGGCCAATCTCTAGCAGGTGGCTGAGGACAGCAGTGCTGCGTGGTCTGGTGCTGTCCCAGTGTGGGGCTACAGCTCTGGAAGGCAGGATAACAACCAGTGCATCAGCCACCATCCATCAGAGCAGAAAAACCCTGAAGAGACCCCTGCCAGACTCCTGAGTCCTTAACTTTGTGTCAGTGTCCTTGTCAGAAGCGGACAATCTCTGGTGGGAGGCTCATGACTGGAGTGCAGCGTGGCCTGCTGCTGTCGCTTTGTGGGGCTGCAGACCTCAAAGTCAGGGGAGATACAACGTGTCAGCAACCCTCCACCAGAGCAGAAAAACCCTTCCTCATGCTCTGCCAGACCCTTGAGTCCTTAAGTTTGGCTCAGTGTCCTTGTAGGAAGTTGCCAATCTCTAGCAGGTGGCTGAGGAAGGGAGAGCAGCGTGGTCTGGCGCTGTTCTTGTGTGGTTGTGCAGCTCCAATAGTCAGGAAAAAAATAAATGGTCAGCAACGCTCCATCAGCATTGAAAACCCCAACCCAACGACTTCCCAGACTCTTGAATCCTTTATTTGTGCCAGTGCCCTTGCAGTAAGTGGCCAATCTCTACCAGGTTTGCTGAGGACAGCAGTGCTGCGTGGTCTGGTGCAGTTCCGGTGTGTGGCTGTGGCTCTGGAAGGCAGGATAACAACCAATGCATCAGCCACCATCCATCAGAGCAGAAAAACCCTGAACAGACCCCTGCCAGACTCCTGAGTCCTTAACTTTGTGTCAGTGTCCTTGTAGAACGTGGCCAATCACTGGTGGGAGGCTGATGACAGCAGTGCAGCGTGGTCTGGAACTCTCCCTGTGTGGGGCTGCGGCTCTGTAAGGCAGGATAACAACCAATGCATCAGCCACCATCCATCAGAGCAGAAAAACCTTCCACAGACCCCTGCCAGACTCCTGAGTCCTTAACTTTGCGTCAGTGTCCTTGTCGGAAGCGGACAATCTCTGGTGGGAGGCTCATGACTGGAGTGCAGCGTGGTCTGGTGATGACCCTGTGTGGGGCTGCGGATCTCAAATACAGGGGAAGAGACAATGTGTCAGCAACCCTCCATCAGAGCAGAAAAACCCTTCCTGATGCTCTGCCAGAACCTTGAGTCCTTAACTTTGCATCAGTGTCCTTGTAGAACGTGTCCAGTCTCTAGCAGGTGGCTGAGGAAGGGAGAGCAGCGTGGTCTGGCGCTGTTCTTGTGTGGTTGTGCAGCTTTAAAAGGCAGGAAAACAAACAATGGGCCAGCAACCCTCCATCAGCATTGAAAACCCCAGCCCAACGACCTGACAGACCTTGAGTCCTTAGGTTTGTGTCAGTCCCCTTGTAGAACGTGGCCAATCTCTACCAGGTGGCTGAGGACGGCAGTGCTGCGTGGTCTCGTGCTGTCCCAGTGTGGGGCTGTGGCTCTGGAAGGCAGGATAACAACCAATGCATCAGCCACCATCCATCAGAGCAGAAAAACCCTGAACAGACCCCTGCCAGACTCCTGAGTCCTTAACTTTGTGTCAGTGTCCTTGTAGAACGTGGCCAACCTCTAGCAGGTGGCTGAGGAAGGGAGAGCAGTGTGGTCTGGTGCTGTTCTTGTGTGGTTGTGCAGCTTTAAAAGGCAGGAAAACAAACAATGGGTCAGCAACCCTCCATCAGCATTGAAAACCCCTGCACAGACCCCTGCCAGACTCCTGAGCTCTTATCTTTGTGTCAGTGCCATTGTAGGAAGTGGCCAATCTCTACCAGGTGACTGAGGACGGCAGTGCTGCGTGGTCTGGTGCTGTCCCAGTGTGGGGCTGCGGCTCTGGAAGTCAGGATAACAACCAGTGCATCAGCAACCATCCATTTAGAGCAGAAAATCCCTGCACAGACCCCTGCCAGACTCCTGAGTCCTTAACTTTGAGCCAGTGTCCTTGTAGGAAGTGCCCAGTCTCTGGTGGGAGGCTGATCAGCAGAGTGCAGCGTGGTCTTGTGCTGTCCCTGTGTGGGGCTGCGGATCTCAAATGCAGGGGAAGAGACAATGTGTCAGCCACCCTCCATTAGCACAGAAAAACACTTCCTAATGCTCTGCGAGACCCTTGGGTCCTTAACTTTGTGCCAGTGTCCTTGTAGGAAGTGGCCAATCTGTGGTTGTAGGATGAGGACAGCAGTGCAGCGTGGTCTGGTGATGTTCTTGTGTGCTTGTGCAGCTTTAAAAGGCACGATAAAGAACAATGTGTCAGCAACCCTCCATCAGCATTGAAAACCCCAGCCCAGTGACTTCCCAAACACTTGAGTCCTTTATTTGTGCCAGTATCCTTGTAGGAAGAGGCTAATTTCTGGTGGGAGGCTGAGGACGGGAGTGCAGCATGATCAGGTGCTGTCCCTGTCTGGGGCTTGGCTCTGAAAGGCAGGGTAAGACACAATATGACAGAAAACCTCCATCAACACAGAAAAACCCTTCCTAATGCTCTGCCGTAATATTGAGTCCTATAGATCATCGCGTCCAACTGTAATCCTAACTCTGCCACCCCCAACACTCAACCATGGCCCTCAGCACCACATCGGCACACCTTTGAAATACCTCCAGGGGTGCTGACTCCACCGCTTCCCTGGGCAGCCTGGTCCAGTGCTTGACAACCCTTTTGGGGAAGAAAGTCTTCCCAATATCCAGCCTAAACCTCCCCTGACGCAACTTGAGGCCTTCTCCTCTCGTCCTGTCGCTTGTTCCTTGGGAGAAGAGACCGACCCCCACCCCGCTACAACCTCCCTTCAGGTAGTTGTAGAGAGCGACAAGGTCTCCCCTCAGCCTCCTCTTCTCCAGGCTACACACCCCCAGCTCCCTCAGCCGCTCCTCATCGGGCTCTGCCAGACTCTTGAGTCCTTAACTTTGTCTCAGTTGCCTTCTAGGAAGCGGCCAGTCTCTGGCACGTGCCTGAGGACGGGAGTGCAGCGTGGTCTGGTGCTGTCCCTGCCTGGGGCTGCGGCTCTAAAAGGCAGGACAATATCAACCAACAAATAAGCAGACACCCTCGGTCTGCACGGGCCACCCCTGCCCAAGGCTCTCCCTGCCTCAGACCGAGGCTGTCAGTCCCATATCTCCCGCAGAGCCAGGAAACGCCCATCGCACGGTGGCATGGGCCACCACCGGCCTGCTGCCCACGCTGACACGGCCATCACCGGGGTTAATGCCCACAGCTGGTGTCATTTTTGATTGCGTTACTTTGTGCCACTGTCCCTGGAGAAGGCAGCGAATCGCTGGCTCTGTGGCTGAGGACAGGAGTGAGCCGTGGTCTGGTCCTGTCCTTGTGTGGGCTCCAGCTCTGGAGACAACGGAGGAGCGGCACCCATCCGCACCGCCACAGGCAACCCCCGTCTCCCAGCCCCGGCTCAGCAGCCCTCCCCTCCCTACTCCAGCCTCAGTCCTTGCTCACCCGCCTGCTCGCCTCCGGTCTGTGCCGTTTCAGCTCGCAGCCCTCGCTACCCGTCCTGGGCGGCTGTGTCCCGAGCCCCCTGTGCCACACCCACCTCCAACGTTCCGCCTGCTGTGACACGGCCACCACATCACTGTGCGGAGCCAGGGCTGAGGGAATGGCCAGCCCTTGGCTGCCCGGGGAGAAAGGACTGTCACTCCTCCGCCTCCTTAAACGCTCTGGGATGGACAAACCCCATAACTCAGGCTCGTGGGGAAACCGGCCGACATGGAGAGCCCGCTGTCACTCCTATCTGTGCGGGGACAGCCTGCTGACCCGGGGCTGTGGTCACCTCACGGCCCCTCACCGACCTGTGCCACCCCACCTCCCTTGCTGTCACGGCCAGGGCAGAGCGAGGTGGATCTCAGCAGGAGGGCGCAGGCACATAAACCTTAGAAGCGTAGAAACATTCACGTTGGAAAGACCCTTAAGGTCATCGAGCCCAGCCGTAATCCTAACTCTGCCACCCCCAACACTCAACCATGGCCCTCAGCACCACATCGGCACACCTTTGAAATACCTCCAGGGGTGCTGACTCCACCGCTTCCCTGGGCAGCCTGGTCCAGTGCTTGACAACCCTTTTGGGGAAGAAAGTCTTCCCAATATCCAGCCTAAACCTCCCCTGACGCAACTTGAGGCCTTCTCCTCTCGTCCTGTCGCTTGTTCCTTGGGAGAAGAGACCGACCCCCACCCCGCTACAACCTCCCTTCAGGTAGTTGTAGAGAGCGACAAGGTCTCCCCTCAGCCTCCTCTTCTCCAGGCTACACACCCCCAGCTCCCTCAGCCGCTCCTCATCGGGCTCTGCCAGACTCTTGAGTCCTTAACTTTGTCTCAGTTGCCTTCTAGGAAGCGGCCAGTCTCTGGCACGTGCCTGAGGACGGGAGTGCAGCGTGGTCTGGTGCTGTCCCTGCCTGGGGCTGCGGCTCTAAAAGGCAGGACAATATCAACCAACAAATAAGCAGACACCCTCGGTCTGCACGGGCCACCCCTGCCCAAGGCTCTCCCTGCCTCAGACCGAGGCTGTCAGTCCCATATCTCCCGCAGAGCCAGGAAACGCCCATCGCACGGTGGCATGGGCCACCACCGGCCTGCTGCCCACGCTGACACGGCCATCACCGGGGTTAATGCCCACAGCTGGTGTCATTTTTGATTGCGTTACTTTGTGCCACTGTCCCTGGAGAAGGCAGCGAATCGCTGGCTCTGTGGCTGAGGACAGGAGTGAGCCGTGGTCTGGTCCTGTCCTTGTGTGGGCTCCAGCTCTGGAGACAACGGAGGAGCGGCACCCATCCGCACCGCCACAGGCAACCCCCGTCTCCCAGCCCCGGCTCAGCAGCCCTCCCCTCCCTACTCCAGCCTCAGTCCTTGCTCACCCGCCTGCTCGCCTCCGGTCTGTGCCGTTTCAGCTCGCAGCCCTCGCTACCCGTCCTGGGCGGCTGTGTCCCGAGCCCCCTGTGGCACACCCACCTCCAACGTTCCGCCTGCTGTGACACGGCCACCACATCACTGTGCGGAGCCAGGGCTGAGGGAATGGCCAGCCCTTGGCTGCCCGGGGAGAAAGGACTGTCACTCCTCCGCCTCCTTAAACGCTCTGGGATGGACAAACCCCATAACTCAGGCTCGTGGGGAAACCGGCCGACATGGAGAGCCCGCTGTCACTCCTATCTGTGCGGGGACAGCCTGCTGACCCGGGGCTGTGGTCACCTCACGGCCCCTCACCGACCTGTGCCACCCCACCTCCCTTGCTGTCACGGCCAGGGCAGAGCGAGGTGGATCTCAGCAGGAGGGCGCAGGCACATAAACCTTAGAAGCGTAGAAACATTCACGTTGGAAAGACCCTTAAGGTCATCGAGCCCAGCCGTAATCCTAACTCTGCCACCCCCAACACTCAACCATGGCCCTCAGCACCACATCGGCACACCTTTGAAATACCTCCAGGGGTGCTGACTCCACCGCTTCCCTGGGCAGCCTGGTCCAGTGCTTGACAACCCTTTTGGGGAAGAAAGTCTTCCCAATATCCAACCTAAACCTCCCCTGACGCAACTTGAGGCCTTCTCCTCTCGTCCTGTCGCTTGTTCCTTGGGAGAAGAGACCGACCCCCACCCCGCTACAACCTCCCTTCAGGTAGTTGTAGAGAGCGACAAGGTCTCCCCTCAGCCTCCTCTTCTCCAGGCTACACACCCCCAGCTCCCTCAGCCGCTCCTCATCGGGCTCTGCCAGACTCTTGAGTCCTTAACTTTGTCTCAGTTGCCTTCTAGGAAGCGGCCAGTCTCTGGCACGTGCCTGAGGACGGGAGTGCAGCGTGGTCTGGTGCTGTCCCTGCCTGGGGCTGCGGCTCTAAAAGGCAGGACAATATCAACCAACAAATAAGCAGACACCCTCGGTCTGCACGGGCCACCCCTGCCCAAGGCTCTCCCTGCCTCAGACCGAGGCTGTCAGTCCCATATCTCCCGCAGAGCCAGGAAACGCCCATCGCACGGTGGCATGGGCCACCACCGGCCTGCTGCCCACGCTGACACGGCCATCACCGGGGTTAATGCCCACAGCTGGTGTCATTTTTGATTGCGTTACTTTGTGCCACTGTCCCTGGAGAAGGCAGCGAATCGCTGGCTCTGTGGCTGAGGACAGGAGTGAGCCGTGGTCTGGTCCTGTCCTTGTGTGGGCTCCAGCTCTGGAGAAAACGGAGGAGCAGCACCCATCCGCACCGCCACAGGCAACCCCCGTCTCCCAGCCCCGGCTCAGCAGCCCTCCCCTCCCTACTCCAGCCTCAGTCCTTGCTCACCCGCCTGCTCGCCTCCGGTCTGTGCCGTTTCAGCTCGCAGCCCTCGCTACCCGTCCTGGGCGGCTGTGTCCCGAGCCCCCTGTGGCACACCCACCTCCAACGTTCCGCCTGCTGTGACACGGCCACCACATCACTGTGCGGAGCCAGGGCTGAGGGAATGGCCAGCCCTTGGCTGCCCGGGGAGAAAGGACTGTCACTCCTCCGCCTCCTTAAACGCTCTGGGATGGACAAACCCCATAACTCAGGCTCGTGGGGAAACCGGCCGACATGGAGAGCCCGCTGTCACTCCTATCTGTGCGGGGACAGCCTGCTGACCCGGGGCTGTGGTCACCTCACGGCCCCTCACCGACCTGTGCCACCCCACCTCCCTTGCTGTCACGGCCAGGGCAGAGCGAGGTGGATCTCAGCAGGAGGGCGCAGGCACATAAACCTTAGAAGCGTAGAAACATTCACGTTGGAAAGACCCTTAAGGTCATCGAGCCCAGCCGTAATCCTAACTCTGCCACCCCCAACACTCAACCATGGCCCTCAGCACCACATCGGCACACCTTTGAAATACCTCCAGGGGTGCTGACTCCACCGCTTCCCTGGGCAGCCTGGTCCAGTGCTTGACAACCCTTTTGGGGAAGAAAGTCTTCCCAATATCCAGCCTAAACCTCCCCTGACGCAACTTGAGGCCTTCTCCTCTCGTCCTGTCGCTTGTTCCTTGGGAGAAGAGACCGACCCCCACCCCGCTACAACCTCCCTTCAGGTAGTTGTAGAGAGCGACAAGGTCTCCCCTCAGCCTCCTCTTCTCCAGGCTACACACCCCCAGCTCCCTCAGCCGCTCCTCATCGGGCTCTGCCAGACTCTTGAGTCCTTAACTTTGTCTCAGTTGCCTTCTAGGAAGCGGCCAGTCTCTGGCACGTGCCTGAGGACGGGAGTGCAGCGTGGTCTGGTGCTGTCCCTGCCTGGGGCTGCGGCTCTAAAAGGCAGGACAATATCAACCAACAAATAAGCAGACACCCTCGGTCTGCACGGGCCACCCCTGCCCAAGGCTCTCCCTGCCTCAGACCGAGGCTGTCAGTCCCATATCTCCCGCAGAGCCAGGAAACGCCCATCGCACGGTGGCATGGGCCACCACCGGCCTGCTGCCCACGCTGACACGGCCATCACCGGGGTTAATGCCCACAGCTGGTGTCATTTTTGATTGCGTTACTTTGTGCCACTGTCCCTGGAGAAGGCAGCGAATCGCTGGCTCTGTGGCTGAGGACAGGAGTGAGCCGTGGTCTGGTCCTGTCCTTGTGTGGGCTCCAGCTCTGGAGACAACGGAGGAGCGGCACCCATCCGCACCGCCACAGGCAACCCCCGTCTCCCAGCCCCGGCTCAGCAGCCCTCCCCTCCCTACTCCAGCCTCAGTCCTTGCTCACCCGCCTGCTCGCCTCCGGTCTGTGCCGTTTCAGCTCGCAGCCCTCGCTACCCGTCCTGGGCGGCTGTGTCCCGAGCCCCCTGTGGCACACCCACCTCCAACGTTCCGCCTGCTGTGACACGGCCACCACATCACTGTGCGGAGCCAGGGCTGAGGGAATGGCCAGCCCTTGGCTGCCCGGGGAGAAAGGACTGTCACTCCTCCGCCTCCTTAAACGCTCTGGGATGGACAAACCCCATAACTCAGGCTCGTGGGGAAACCGGCCGACATGGAGAGCCCGCTGTCACTCCTATCTGTGCGGGGACAGCCTGCTGACCCGGGGCTGTGGTCACCTCACGGCCCCTCACCGACCTGTGCCACCCCACCTCCCTTGCTGTCACGGCCAGGGCAGAGCGAGGTGGATCTCAGCAGGAGGGCGCAGGCACATAAACCTTAGAAGCGTAGAAACATTCACGTTGGAAAGACCCTTAAGGTCATCGAGCCCAGCCGTAATCCTAACTCTGCCACCCCCAACACTCAACCATGGCCCTCAGCACCACATCGGCACACCTTTGAAATACCTCCAGGGGTGCTGACTCCACCGCTTCCCTGGGCAGCCTGGTCCAGTGCTTGACAACCCTTTTGGGGAAGAAAGTCTTCCCAATATCCAGCCTAAACCTCCCCTGACGCAACTTGAGGCCTTCTCCTCTCGTCCTGTCGCTTGTTCCTTGGGAGAAGAGACCGACCCCCACCCCGCTACAACCTCCCTTCAGGTAGTTGTAGAGAGCGACAAGGTCTCCCCTCAGCCTCCTCTTCTCCAGGCTACACACCCCCAGCTCCCTCAGCCGCTCCTCATCGGGCTCTGCCAGACTCTTGAGTCCTTAACTTTGTCTCAGTTGCCTTCTAGGAAGCGGCCAGTCTCTGGCACGTGCCTGAGGACGGGAGTGCAGCGTGGTCTGGTGCTGTCCCTGCCTGGGGCTGCGGCTCTAAAAGGCAGGACAATATCAACCAACAAATAAGCAGACACCCTCGGTCTGCACGGGCCACCCCTGCCCAAGGCTCTCCCTGCCTCAGACCGAGGCTGTCAGTCCCATATCTCCCGCAGAGCCAGGAAACGCCCATCGCACGGTGGCATGGGCCACCACCGGCCTGCTGCCCACGCTGACACGGCCATCACCGGGGTTAATGCCCACAGCTGGTGTCATTTTTGATTGCGTTACTTTGTGCCACTGTCCCTGGAGAAGGCAGCGAATCGCTGGCTCTGTGGCTGAGGACAGGAGTGAGCCGTGGTCTGGTCCTGTCCTTGTGTGGGCTCCAGCTCTGGAGACAACGGAGGAGCGGCACCCATCCGCACCGCCACAGGCAACCCCCGTCTCCCAGCCCCGGCTCAGCAGCCCTCCCCTCCCTACTCCAGCCTCAGTCCTTGCTCACCCGCCTGCTCGCCTCCGGTCTGTGCCGTTTCAGCTCGCAGCCCTCGCTACCCGTCCTGGGCGGCTGTGTCCCGAGCCCCCTGTGGCACACCCACCTCCAACGTTCCGCCTGCTGTGACACGGCCACCACATCACTGTGCGGAGCCAGGGCTGAGGGAATGGCCAGCCCTTGGCTGCCCGGGGAGAAAGGACTGTCACTCCTCCGCCTCCTTAAACGCTCTGGGATGGACAAACCCCATAACTCAGGCTCGTGGGGAAACCGGCCGACATGGAGAGCCCGCTGTCACTCCTATCTGTGCGGGGACAGCCTGCTGACCCGGGGCTGTGGTCACCTCACGGCCCCTCACCGACCTGTGCCACCCCACCTCCCTTGCTGTCACGGCCAGGGCAGAGCGAGGTGGATCTCAGCAGGAGGGCGCAGGCACATAAACCTTAGAAGCGTAGAAACATTCACGTTGGAAAGACCCTTAAGGTCATCGAGCCCAGCCGTAATCCTAACTCTGCCACCCCCAACACTCAACCATGGCCCTCAGCACCACATCGGCACACCTTTGAAATACCTCCAGGGGTGCTGACTCCACCGCTTCCCTGGGCAGCCTGGTCCAGTGCTTGACAACCCTTTTGGGGAAGAAAGTCTTCCCAATATCCAGCCTAAACCTCCCCTGACGCAACTTGAGGCCTTCTCCTCTCGTCCTGTCGCTTGTTCCTTGGGAGAAGAGACCGACCCCCACCCCGCTACAACCTCCCTTCAGGTAGTTGTAGAGAGCGACAAGGTCTCCCCTCAGCCTCCTCTTCTCCAGGCTACACACCCCCAGCTCCCTCAGCCGCTCCCCATCACACTTGTGCTCCAGACCCTTCCCCAGCTCCGTTGCCCTTCTCTGGATACGCTCCAGCACCTCCATGTCCTTCTTCTCCCGAGGGTCCCAAAACTGAACACAGCATTCGATGTGCGGCCTCACCAGTGCCGAGCACAGGGGCACCATCCCTGCCCTGCTCCTTCTGGCCACACTATTTCTGATACAATTGTGGTGTCAAAACACTGGGGAGCAATTCAGCCATTTAACATACTGACTTAGGGCCATTCTTAAAGGCTAATATCTTATGGATATATGTTGAACTGGCAGATAGGACACAGAACTTTGGAAAAATATGTGCCTCTTTAGATCAGCCACAAGGGATACACAAAAGCATCTCAGGTTGCACAAAATGTTTATTTTAATGCTAGTTGTAATATCTAGAATTCCACTGCCTCTGTGCACAGAGAGTTAGGTCACACCTGGCCGCACAGAGCAGGGTTCAGGTGTCTCAAAATAGGCTCCGCAGTGTCACTTCGGGTGCTGCAAGGAGCCTCAGCTGGCCTGTTGCCGCTACACCGGACAGGGCAGGCCTGGTGTAAATGCAGCACAATGCTAGTCTGCTCTGCCTGGGAGTCTCAGGCACTATGGACACCTCCCAAATGGCACTGGGTATTTATCCGTTAGGAACTGAACGTTCTCTGACAGATTAATTCATGTGCTTGAAGTGAGGTCTGCAGTGCACTTCAGATATCCTAGGTATCCTAGGGTATCCCCAGAGGCCACTTGAGAGACCTCCTGTGGATCCTGTGTCTTACAGAGCAGCTCTGTGAGGATGTCTTGGGGAGTCTGCGATGTGGTTCTACATAAATGCTTTGACTATTTTTAAATAGAAGAGTTAATCAGTGGCAGCCCAGTCCTTTTCTAAGATAGGTGTTTTAGCGGCCAGGTCAGCATCTGTCCTTAGCTAGAAAGATTTTCAAATGAGCCAGAATTTCCCTTTCTTGTGTCAATCCAGTGCTTCACCCTCAAGAAATGACTAGGTTTGTTCTGTGTATGCTTGGAAATTGAAGTTAAAGTACCCTGTAAAAGAAGGTCCAGCGAGGAAAACTGCCCTAGGAGATCAGTTATATTCAACATTTAGACTACATCTTGTCTTTTCTTCAGTAATGTTTTTTTATCATGAAACCTATGGTAGAGTATGAAAAAAACAAAGTTATACCTTTTGAGGATATATCCTTCTACCAAGTTAGAGAAATCCTTGGAGTCCACTGTAGACCATATCATGCATATGTGGTGGTTGTGGGAAGTGTTAAGGTATGATGAAACAGAAGAAGAAACATGAGAGAATGTGATATCTATCTTTCTCCTCTTAATTAATTTTGCCAAGTATCCTGGATTGTACTCTGTAGGAACATACTGGCCCCTCACTGAATTTCACCATATCGTTCAGAGATGTTGCTGCCTAAACATCCATCAGAAAAGAAAATTCTTTCCTGGCAAAGAAGAAAATATGGTTTCACCACCTTTATAAATTTAGAATTACACGTAATACTATAGCTCAACTTCTTGGACTTCTTCTTTCCCAAAATGCAGTAAGAATTTGCAGTCATTATTTTATTTTCTGCTTTCTTGTCTCACTTTCATTAATGTGGGATTCATTGTTTCATTTCTGCGTTGCTGGTTTGTATCTGAAAGTGATTCTGCATTTTCAGGCTAGGTTTTTTTCCAAACATGGTAGAGCTGAATCAGGGTTTATATCTCTGACTATCTCCAAGTTTGTTTATCTGTCCAAGGCAGCAGGTTTCTTATCTGACAGCCTTATAATTACGGAAGTAGCTGCATATTAATGATTCAGTGCTTACATAAACAATTGGCCTCAGAGAAATCTAATGAACTAACTTGCAGGATTTGATTTTGCCTAATTAAATGTAAATAATGTTTAATGTTGTATGTGACAGGATTTCTCTGGAAACTTATGGAGTTTTTTATGTAACCAAAGTGCTGTTATGAATGCAGAGTGAGAGCCACACTGAACATCATGAAATTGCATGTCATGTTTTGTTTTCAGCAGTTATCCGTCCATCTCTTCAAGTAGAAGACAGAGAAAATTTAATATCTGGTGCAGCCTGTGATACTGGGTATCAGGAGATGCTTGCACTATGCATAACCACATGCTAACCTCTGAACTGCTTCTTCTCTTTCTCTCAGAGGTGCCAAACTATGAGCCTGAACAAACTTTTCAATCAATCAGAATCACTTTGGTGTCAACAAAGCCCCTTTCTTCAATGCTTACCTTTTTCTTCCTTTCTATAGTGTTACTTATCAGCAATCTGAAGTGTATTTGTTCAGTAGACGTAAACCAGGTAGGGGTGGTTCCTCAGATGCTGGGTCCCAGCTTCATTGCAGAGGGACATTTTGTAAGTCAGATCCAGAGTAAAATGCAGCATAAGTTTTTTGCCACTGGTAGTGGTAGGCTAATTTACCTGAGCTGATTAATCCACTTTAAAACTACTGTATTTACAACATATGTGTGCATATGCATATGTGTGAATGTACCTACACATGCATGTGTATATATTAATTTATCAGCGTGATTCTGGTGACGGCTGTTATTCTGGCCATCCCTTTAAAATGACTTCAAATACTTCTATATAAGGATATTCTGTTTCATCTGAAACTGAGAAGGTTTTGTAACATTGTACATGTAATGTTTTACATGTGTGTATGAACCTGTTAGTGGTATGAGTGAGAATCCCAGAAGGATGGACCTAGTCACCTTCAGGGAAAGACCATGGCAGCTATTTTTATGCCAGTCTGCACTTCTCCATGTGGTGTCTGTGTAGTTCAGGTAACTAAATCATGACAGCCCTGCCATACTGTCTAGGAATATGCATGCTTCAATTTCCTTATTTCAATAAGTACTTCTTAGAGGCAGAAAGGAGTTAAGATTTTTGTCTTAACTCCAGGGATCAGAGTCCTGGAGAAGGCTAGTCTTCATTCAGCTGCCTGAATGAGTTATCAATAATTGAATAGGCCATTACCTGAGGAAGAGACCTTGGATAAGGTATGTGAAATGGCATCCAATGGACATTATCTTTTATCAGTGAACTTTCTCCCCCTTCCCTTTCTGCTCTGCAGGAATCTTGAAAGGAAACCATGCAACTGAACCATGGGAGAACAGGCAGAGTCACCCAGAAAAGAAAAGGGTAAGATCTGTAGTGTGTCTCTCCTGCTTTTATGGGATGTGAATACACTTGTCCTAAGTTTTTGTCCTACGCATCTATAGACTTTTTTAATCCTGATAAACAGAAAATGGTTTTGAATATATTATTCCACAGCTGTAAAGTTGTCCATATTTGCCTTACAAGGATAAGTCCTTATACAACTCTACCTGATGGCAAAGAATTAAATAAATGTGCTGTCATTTCATGACCAAGCTTTAAGAGTTAAAATCAAGCAAAATGTCATCAAGCCTTTGCTCTCATACAGACCCTAGACAAGGACAAGTTTTCAGAGTTGCTTCAGGAATGTGCATAAATGTCACTGTTAAAAGAAAAACCTTTGTTACCTCAAAGCATGTTGCTTCTCAGTCAGGCCCAGTGAAGAACAGGTATGCTGTATTTTGGTCCTGTGTTCTGCCTTATGTCAGTGTAGACCAAACACATACTGTCAAATGTTTGGATTTCATTTGCAGTGTATTTACAATTGAACTTGTTGGATTTAAACAGATTTTATGGTAGTGATATAAGTATATGAGATAAAAGCCAGGTTCAATACATCTTTGTTTTGTTGATGTGTACTCCCAGCTGGATTTTTTTAGGCATGATTGTTGAGGTTAGGGATGGTACTGCTGGCATTTTTTTATCCTTCAGCTGTTGTGGCTGCTGCAACATATTCTGGTTTCTGTTCTTTCCTCTTCCCCTTGTGTTACTGAAGGCAAATCCAGGTCATTCTGTAATCAGTAGAAAAATTCTGACTAAACGATTCTAATGGTGTGATATTAGTGAGTCATACTAGTAAGTGTTCTTTCACAAAGGAAAAGTGGTAAAAAATATGGGGTAAGTTTCTCTCTCCTCATTGTTTTTCCTCTATATCTTTCCCTATAACTGTTTTATTCAATATTTCTATCACTGTACTTTTGTTGTCCCTAGTTTTAGGACTATGTGTTCACTCTGAGTAATTTTCCTCTTTATTGTATAGAATCAGATTTTTCTAAAATTGTATTGTTTATACATCCATTTCTACATAGACTTTCAAAATGAGATAAAGAGCTGATATCTGTTCTGACCTAGTTTTGATGATTTGGCTTTATTTATTTTTGTGTTTTCTTCCTCATTCCCACTTGACTGCACTGAGTTTCCATCAACTTTCCATTCTAAGTGCAAGTGCTGATGAGTGCATGAGTAAGACTGAGCTACAGATCCAATGATATGGAAAGCTGAATTAGATCTTCAGTAACACCCTCAAACATGCACATGTATATGCAGTGAGACACATTTACTTTGGCTGTAGGCACAAAGCAGGCAAAGCCACAGAGAACTGCAGTTCTGTCTTTTTTATCTTTTCTTTTTTCTTTTTTTAAGCAAAGCAAAAAGTCAGGCTTTTAGCCGTTTGTGATTATCTGCCCTGTCCTGCTGAGAATTCATTTCAGTGGAAACAGGCTTTGTTTGCATTCATATTGTGTGTATAAATATCACTGTATAATTATGATCCAAGGACTTGTAAGTGACACTTGAGACAGGGCAAACACTGTAGGGAGTTGAGCTGGTTAGAACCTGTCAAAGTATTGCGATGAGAATTAACAACTAGGTCTAGATACTCTTTTAGTTTTCAAGGTGTTATTTGCTGTATTGCGCTTCAAAAATGTGTGTAAGTATAAAAAGATATGCTTTCAAAAGCAAAGGTCTTTAAAATAACATAATTTTTATTGCTTTCCAGTATTTCTAGCATGCACTATAATATTTTTGTCTTTCTTACCAGCCATTTTCAGGGATTTTCTCTTAATCAAAACTTCCATATTTCATTCTAGAGTCACAAGCACACTCTGCAATTTTAAATGCTACAAACATAAATAAAACTCATGGCATAATGGGTATGAATATCTTCCATTTGGCAGAATTCCCTAAATATTCTATAAGGGACTTCTGATATGAAATAGCTATTTGATGTGAATCCTCATTCAGACATACAGTGGAATATTGCTCAGACACTGTAAGTCATTTTAAATTAGCTTAGACCTTCCTCAAAACTCTTAAATAGTAATGAAATTGAACATGCATGCAAGGCACCTTGCATTGCCCTACAGCAACCGCAGTTGCTGGTCTGCTTCTTGCCATTTGTTTCCCATTTAACCAGATTACCACATCACTGGCGAACATATATATAAACATGCTGTTAATAAGACCCCTGGAAGAAGTAGCTTGTTCAATATAAGACATTTATCCCAACACCTTAGATGACGAGGTCTTCATCAGCCCCACCCCATTGTAAAAGCTTATGGCTAAAGTTCAGATTGGGATCAGTCTTTGAAGTTGGCCTCTAATAAGTACTGGTGAGGTTCAGTTTAAATTAACAGGATGAGACTAGAAAGATAAATTTGGAGAAAGTGGTTTGGAAAAGTAATTATTTATTTATGGTGTGCAGTGTCTTTGGATTTTTAATTTCTTTTCTCCTTTGGGTAAAACTTTGTAGCCCATACAACATAATGAACTAGATCCCGAAGTCAAAGCAGCCTGCATAAATCCAGAGACATGTTACTTGCTTCAGTAAAGTTACCTCAGATTTACACCCATGTTGATCAGATCAGAAGCTGGCCAATTAAGCTTAAGCTAATTAATAAAAATAACTTTGCTTCAGTTTTTTACTGATTGATTGAGTAGTTAACATATTTTCATTGTGTTGATATCGCCTGGTTTCATTTTGCAATGCATATCTATTCAGAGTGGAAATGGTTAAATATGAAGAAGCCAGGTTATTACACATTTCAATTCCAGAGTCAAATATAAAAATTTCTATTATAGGGACAATTAATTACATCTCAAAATGGCAAATGTGCATCCTTGTCAGGTAGAGTGTACTCTGATGGCCTTTCCTCAAACACTGAATGTGGAGATTTGATCTCTTCTAATGGTGCTGAGAAAAGGGTAATTACGCTATGGTCAAAGCTAATTTGCTTTCTGCCAGATGAACTGTTGTATTTTATTGTACGCTGACATTTTAAAGTAATTACGGCACTGTTGACCTTAGACAATTCCAGTTGTATCGCTGTCTACAGCTGCAGCGTTCTACCTTTGGCTAGCAGACAGCGGCTGTAACGAGGTAATGACACGGACAAAGAGCACCATATGGGGCTCCTTTGAGATACACAAAGCCCAGTGAAAGGAAACAAGAAAATTTTAACATCATCATTACAGTCACACATTTTTACAGCCATAAAAGATCCCATCCCCCCTGTACACAAAATGCCCTAAATAGTTTACTTGCTTATGTACTGAATATCTCTGTGTTTTCCCTCTGTAAATGGCAGTGTGCATTAAGAAGAAAGAGGTCAGGTAGAACTGAATGTGACGGACTGGTCTTCCTCTGACACGAGTTCAAAGGCTAAAGACTATTGATTGAGATAAAAGCCTAGGTTCTTATCTAATGTTAAAGACACTCCTTGTTGTCTGAAAGCTGTGCACATAATTAGGCTGAAAGAAGAGCACTTCATCCAGAAAATCGCTATAAACTGAGCTTCATTAAACGTAGATATTAGTTAATTTAAAGGAAGACATTATTTTTCATTGATATATTTTAATGGTGTATGTCTGGTTGTCTTTTCTATGCTAAGAAATATAAACGTGTGCAGAGTGCTTCCTAGTTAATGTATCCCTGCTAGGACAGAAAAATAGATTATTATCACTCACAGAGAGTAATGCTTTATTCTCTCAGAGAAAAAAATGCAGGATATCAAACACAAAAATTTATTGTAGTGAAGAGATGGTAGAAAACTGAACTTTACTGTTACATTAAACATTTTCCTTCTGTTTTGTAGCATGGGCAATAGAAACATTCACTTGTTCAAAGTAGGCAACAGGATTTTACCTGTGTCATGCTCTACAACTTATATGATAAATGTAAAGAGATAGTAGAAATTATTCTATGATTGTAAATCAGTTAATCTCCATTGGAGTTAGTTTTCCACAACCAGGCTTTGTTAGAAACAGTAAGAAAAAGGAGATTACAGTTGGCATGTGTCAGAAAAATTACATCTGAAGAAACAGGTTAGGCCCAGCATTCAGTGTTGCTCTTGGCTCTGAACTGATAATATCATTTCTTAGAAATCTTGTTTGCAATTTTGCACAGCTCATCCGTTTGTGGCTGAATATTAGATGGAGAAATAACTCATGCATCCTAAAAGCCTGTGTTTTGAGAATACCATCTCTTCATGAGAGGTTCTGAAATGGGAATGGTGTTTTAAAAGTTAAACTACCATCCAACATAGAATGGGCTGTTCTGTAGCTCTGGCTACTAGCTGAAAAGTTAGTTTTCTGGCCCAGCATTTGGAAGTGAGACGAATAAGGTTTCTAATAATTGCCCAGCCCTGTGTTTCAGTTCTGGACTCTGGTATACTGAAAGCATTTTGGTTTGTTTTTTTCTCTTTTAATACTTCTGTTATCCCACACAAAAATAGAAGCCCTGATGGTGGATGAAACAAGGGCCATCACTCTGCACATAAAAGGCCTGCGTTATCAACCACCGAGAAAAACACCACTTTGTGTCTGAAAGACAGAGTGACAGAGGGCATAAGCCATGCCAGCTGCTTTATGGAGTGCTTTCTATAGTGATACTTTGCAAAAGGGCACAAAAAGAAACAGAAAAGGAAGAGATTAAAAGTAACCTGGAATTAAAAAAAAAGAAAAAAAGTCTATCAGTAGCACTGTAGCATAATACTATAAAGTTGTAAGAGTGAGATAGAGGGGGGCAATATATTTTAATAAAAGACAAAACACTTGTCCTTAACACATTGCCAAGGTGATACAAAGAGAAATAAATCACATTCCAGCTGTTCATATTCACATAGCTGGCCTGGAAGTAGAGATTCAAGGGTGTGCAATGGCACAGCAAATCTTTTTCTTTACCCAGAATACAGAGCAAAAGCAAAACATATGACAGGTCTCACTGTATCTAGTCTTACAGTAAAGTGGTTATTCTTAGGCATCTACCCATCAAGACCAGTGACAAAAATTATCTGTATGGCAAAAAAGCAATTTATCCTGAGATGTATAAACATATGGATATTTCCCCAAGGGATAAGGTTGGATAGCATTAAGGGAAACATGTTCCCTACATTCTCTTTTCAAATCTGGTTGTAATCTGTCCTGTGGCTCTGTTACAAAACAAATGGAATTTGAGGCTAAAACATCTCTGTTGTAATCTGAGGTTAGATGTTGTAACTGGTATTTTATCCCAAACTGTGTGCTTGTGCTATATCCTGTACATCTTGTGTTTGCTCTGTATGCTGCAACAGCTAAAGCTCAAAATGGGACTCTGCTTCATGCAAAGGCAGCAGCTTTAGTAGGTTGAGCCAGAGTGGGTTTATCTTCCTAGCCAAGCTAAGCTTGTCTCAGCTGGAAATTGTTCTTTACATGTTGGATAGTTCACCTGTAAAGAATTACAGATTGCACCCTATTATTCTTATTTTATGCAGATTCTATATGTGACATGCATGGATTGCTATTCATGCAGCTTTATTGGGAAATGGCTTGGAATAGGGCATGAGTCATTTGTAATCTTTTCAATTAGAGATAGGAATACATTTTTCTGAATTATTAGCCCAGTCTTATTTTGTAGGTTGAAATTGTTGATGATGCCACCTACATTCCTAGGTTGAAGTCCTGACCCAGGACAAGATCTGCTATTGATCTTTGTGGAGCCATATTTTCACCATCCAGATTGGCTTCTATTTAATGTGAATTCCTATCAAAGCTAATAGAGAGGAAGAGAGTTAACATTTCCTGATGGAAAATTAGATTTACTGAATAGGGAACCTACAACAAGAGAGAGAAAATAAAAAAAGGAGAATATGGAGACAAATGCCTTGGAAATGAAAACAATATCTTGCAATGGGAAACTGACAACTGGTGTGAAATCAAGATGAGAGAAAGGGGAATTCTGAGAAATTCATAGACCAGGGGCATTGCAGGTGAAAAAGTGCTCACTGGAAATAATAGAGAAGATAAGACAGAAAAAAAGGAAAAAATTCTGAGAAGGAAAAAAAGAAAACAGGTAATATGGAGATTTCAGGCTAAAGTAACACAGATCTTTTAAGATAATATGGCCACAAATTGTTTCATTGAGGATTTCATATTTGGAGACATTATTTGTCTCCAAATCCCAGAAAGGAGAATCTCTCTGAACTTTTTGCATAGGAAATTACTGGAAGCAATTCACAAGAAATTTAGAACTTTTTTGAAAATTTCTAAAAGGTTATTTTCTTTTAGAACAGAGTGACTCTCTTAACCCTGTTTGAAATGAGCTAGTTTTCCGTGCAAAGCTATTTAGTGCTATAAAAGACGGAAACTCTAATCAAGTATATAGATTCATTAAGAGCCATACTAGATCTGTGTCAAATATGTGACCCTCCAATCTGTATGCAGTTAGCTGAGGCAGTACTATCTCCTCATTACTATCTTGAATTTATTGTCCATGAAATAGGCTGTTGCCTGCTTTTCTATCAAAACAAATATAAAGACTAATCTGGCACATAAAAATGTAAGTCAGAATATTGATTCCTCCTAGCTGATCTAGATATACTTATCAATGATACAATGGTCTTCAGAGACTGTTGATATTTTCCATATAATATTAACACATTTTTGTTTTTAGGAATTTGCCGTTTAGCGCGGGTTTTCATTAACTTTTTGCAAAAGAAGCAAATCACCTTATGGATTTCTTATGTAAAATATAATGTGTGTTCAGAAGTTTTAAAATGGGTCAGGCCATCTGTGATATGACTTGTAAACAAGTCATGAAAGCCAGGAAATAAAATTTTGGGAAAAGTCTGCTTTTAAATAATTAAAAAAGATTCCTAGGCAGCTTAGTCCCCCAAATTAAGATTTTTAAAAGGAGACTTTTTGAGATGTAATGAAGAAAAAAATAAATATTGACTGAAAAACATATTTTTCTTTCATTCTGATTTAAACATTCCCTTGCAATATCAACATTGTATTCCTAATTTAATTTATTTGAGTTTAAAGTTAAGCTGACTACCTTGCAGAAAGTAAAATGGTTTCTTAGCATTCTCTCAGAAGTAATAAAATTTAAACTGTGGTTAGCAGCAATAACACATTTGAAGTGTTTTAAAAAGAGAAACCTTAATTTATTTCCCAGGTTACAGGTTATTGCAGACTATTTGATTACATGGCAGTCATACCTGCATTTTCTGTTTTGAATATAACCTTGATCCTTCAGAGATGTTAAAATTTCATTCAACTTGGAAATCAATAAAGAAGTAATGACATCTTCACTGGAGAGAAAACATGGGGTTTTTTTAGAAAAAGTAAATGGCGTTCACATTACTTATAATTCCTATATAAGTTGGATGGGATTTTTTGTTTTTGTTGTTTTTTACTATGTTGCTAAAATTTTCAGTAGTATATTAGTAGCATTTTTCTCACTAGAATTTGTGCTTCAAAAGGCATAATTTGTCTTCCGGAAATGTAACAAGAACATAGCTAAACCTTTCATCTCATTTCTGAGTTTAAAAAAAAAAAAAAAAAAAAAAGTTTCTTTTTAAAGGCTTGATTTTGACAGTTAACTACCCATTTACTAAAGAGGTCCTGGGTTTCAGGCTCTTGAGGACAAGTCCCATCTTGTTAGTTCCAAGTCAGTGGTAAGAGGGTCTTTTAGCAGGTCTGGATCAGCCCCTGGCCTCTGGCTGTTCATGCTCAGGGTGGCAGGTGTGTCCCTTCCTCACCCTTCAAGGATATCACACGTTTTGGGGAACAAGTATTTCTTCCATACTTATTTACACAAACAGCCATTTAATGGAAGCCATTGTGCCTCTGTTGCTCTCTATAGTGACCATGAAGTCAAGAGAGGAAGAAAATTATTCCGCTTTCACAGCTGTGTTGCAGTTTAAAACTTTTTCTTTTAAATGCACAATTCCAGTAGTAATGAAAAAGCCTGGCACTATCAATAACTACCTATTTATAATGTTATAAAATATGCTGCTCCATAGGCTTTGCTGCACCCTAATCTGGAAATTCTGGAGTGTTTCTGTGGAGCCCTAGCTCCCCTTTTTCTTCTACATTTTCCATTCATGTTAATTGACGTAATCAATTACTTATTGTCTATCCATAATTCCAAACAGATCAGCTTGAGCTGCAAAGTTCATGTGATATCTGAATTTAGTGGTTTCATAGGTGTGTGTGGACTTTCTGTGGCCTTTAACGCTATTTGGCATAAGTTCTGTTTATTTTAGTAAAAGTTTATTACATTTATCTCATCAAAGGAGAGTGCAAGATCACTTCAGAGTCACTTCTAACTGAGTTCACAACAGTTCAGGAGCTCAAGGGCATAGGTCTTCAGATGTTAAGGCAGCCAAAAAATACGTTTTTTAATTCATTTTATTCTGTCACTGAGTTAAATACAGCTCTTCTGTTCCAACGAGTTAAAATAAAACTTTCTTTAGGGCTATGGCCAGGAAAGTTTGCTGCTGTCTGTCCTTTAGGGACTCTACTGCAGGGTACTGGACCCATTTATCATGAAAATAGGACATTAAAGGAACTGTGCTTTTAAAAGATGTTCTCTGGAGGTGTGTTAATCCATGGCTAAACTGGTCGTACACAATTTCTGAGCAAGATCACTCACTGAGCACTGTGCTACCTTCTCCCCAGGTCCTTACATGAGAGCAAACTGATGACAACACATCCATAATCTTTTTCTATGAATCCTTCAGATTTTGACACAGGAAAAAAATATGAATCCTGAGTATATTTAGCTAACCGTGTACCAATGTTTTTTGTGTTCTAAAGGTTTAAACTCATATTTCTGGACTAGCTGTAGAGGAGATAGCAGTGTTAGCACCTGGTAATTCATTTTGTTATCTCTGTGACAGGGTACAGTTGTTCTTCAGAGTGATGTTACACCTCTACAGAGGGTATCACGCCTGCTGTGAGAAACTGACATGTATTTTTGGTTGGAAAGAGAGGGGTCGGTAAAAGAGGAGGACAGGACCTCAGACAAGTGGCAAGTGTTAATGGTTCACAGAAAAGGCGAAAAAAGCAAACAAACATTGCCCATGTAGAACAGCAATTCTGCATGGGTAGTTCACAGGAAAAACGAAATGGGTCAAACTTAAGTCAGTGTACACCTGAACTGTTTTATTTATAAGTTCTGTATTTTTCTCCTTAATTTTTGTAATTTTTATCTTCTCTTACTTGTTTTTATAGTACCTGATATATTTTGGATGGCACTGGAGCATGTATATAGGTGATTCTGTAAGCCTTCCTGTCCTCTGTTGTGCTGTGGGAGGGTGACATTGCGTGCTGTTTCCTAAAATTCAGGATGAAAACTGAGTCCATGTATTTTAGTTTTATGGCCTAACAACTTCAGGTGGAAGAGTAAAAATCTAAACCGATAACAACGTGCATCTCAGGCTGGCACAGAAGTCTGTTTATGCAGGTTATGACTGGTTTAAGAAACCTCTGAACTGTCACGTACCATCTGAATTAATGAGGCCATACAGGTCTAAGGTCCCTAAAAAGACCCATCTAGATTAGAATTGATTAGTCCTGTGGTGGGCTGCATGGTATTATAAGAGTGACAACAGATGTAAGTTTTGCTTAAGCATGATTTCATAAAGATCATCAGCTGTATTCTTTAACTAATGATGATCACCCATAACTTGCCTGTAGTGAAAATTTCTCCAAAACTATTAACCAACATTTGCTGAGAAGTAACTTTGTGAAGAAAAATAAAAGTCAACGATATGATTCATAGTGAGCAAATGTGTTCAGAAGAATTCAATGTCCTATGTAGAGTCAAGTGAAATACAAATTGCTTCAAATATTTGAATTATTGACAGAATTGATATTTCTATATTCTGCACGTATTTCTGGCTTCCTGTTGAAGTAATTCATTTTTCACTTTTGCACATAAAATTAACTCTGAAAATGAAACAGTGACTGAAAGATACTGTAACTATCATATAGATAAGCCTCAAATGAAAGCTGCAGTTTTGAATCCCGTTCAGCACTGAAGAACTCAGAAATAATCTGGTGCAAGTCTTATAGCTGTTGTCTCTGTAATCAGCTAATATAAAACCTGTGATCCAAATACTAATAAAGATTTTTTTTTCCTTGAACATAAACATTGAAAGCTAAGCCCAGTGGAGCACTGAAAACAAAGGAGTCTGTAAGACATTAATGTGGAAAAAGAGTAAAAACATAAGCTTAAGCAATCAGTTTGGATTGTTAAATGTCTCATCTTTTATAAATCTACAGAAATAATTCCATAAAAGAAATTGATCATTTGTTAAAATGCCATTTGAATGGCTTGTCACCTGTTTGCACGGTGTCATTGGTATCTTTTAAAAGACTATGCTCCAGATGAACAACAGGCATTACTCTATTAACAGACCTTTTTAATTTCTGTTTTGTGCTTTCGAATCCAGTGAACAATCAATTGGACATCACAAAATCTATTAGGTATCTAGCCTTTAATTTTCTACCCTTCAATATTAAATGGTCAAAATAAGAGGTTGTTTTAGAGCGATTATGGTGACTGTAATGAGGCCTGACACTTGTGACACTTCAGCCACGCAACCACCAGCAGCTCTATCACAACAAAGGGACTCCAAGTGCAACACATTGTAATGGTCAGGAGAGTTGTGAGTTAGCAGCTTTGCACAGCAGGTGTGGCCGCACATCTTTGCACCCCTAAACACACATGCTCATCCAGTCTGACAGATTAGACAATGGCACAAAAACCCCATCGCCGGTGCTTAAACAAAGACTTCATCTCTAAAGAGACAAAGCTGCGTGCTGAATGTGTTGCTGCTAGTAAATTTTCCAAATGGAAAACAATGTATATTTTATTAATGAAAAACAAATTGAGTCTGGGATGACAAACGTGTTGGCTTTTTTTGACATTTTAAAAATGTGTATCCTCTTTCCTTTTAATATTTACCTTCATATCATCCTGCAAATGATTTTGTTAATTAGTTGTATCTTGTGTATGCTTCACACAACAAATTCAAGGAAGCTAGGGGACCACACTAAAAGAGATTAAAAATCCATCAAGCAAGTGAAATATGATTTTGCAGTCTTTAGTGTATAAGTAGCTTCTTTTTTCCTTAATACTTATTTAGACAGAAACACAAATGTGTGTACTGGAGTCTTTAAAGTCATCGCTACCTTGGTGATTGAAAAATTTATTTTTAAAGGAGGAAAAAATAGAAAACCTAATTTTCTATTCAACTTAACAGCAACAGAGCATTAAAAAGTGAAGCTAGAGATGTGCATATTTACCATGAGGGAATGAACTGGGCATTAATGGGCTCTGGAGGCTTATTTGGAGACAGCTGCACTTATCATGAATCAGGAAAGGGAAATAGCAGCCCTGGTGCGCTGTAGGTCAGTCACAAATGTCGACTTCAGAGAGCTATAAATCTCCAGCATTACTTCAGCAGCCGACTCTCAGAACACCCTTCTAGCGTTTTCCTATAATTTAAAGATTATGTAAGGTGTATAGTGAGAGTGTTCGATGAAAATATTAATTTAGAGATAAATCCTGTGAATGCTCTAAAACAGCAGCTTCTGCTGAGCAGGATCATCTTCTGGTACACTTCAAATAGGAATTGCTGCTAGTTTTGTCAACAGTAGGAGGTCATGGATGGCTGCCAAATAAAACAAGGCCTTTTTCAATAAAATGCTTTCAGTTCTAAGTAGTCACAGAATATCTTCCTGTACCATTTTATTACTGATATTTAAACTCTGATATATTGTTTTATACTGACAATTCCTTGAGACAGAAATCTTAATCGTGAAATGAGCTGGAGTAAAAAGCAATTAATCACAGTTAACTCCTTCTGGCATGTCCAAAAACGTATTTTGTTGTTGCTTCTGAATGTTTTAAAAGCATTATCCAGGCTCACAGATTTCATATCCCACTGTGAGGCTGCTGGTTGTCAAAATCCGATATTTACATGTTGAAATTTAAAGCTTTTAAGAAAAGTGGCAAAACTTCTTAGCAAATTAACATTTTAATTACTGTGAAATAGAAAGGGGCTTGTATTGTTTTAACTTCATCAGCATGAGCTACAGGAACAGACCTTTTAGCTCTTGATAATAGAACCTTGTGGGTATATATGCAGATTATTTGATTTCTGCCCTGTTGGCAGGAAGGCTTTTGGTAAAATATCAGGACAGTAAAAAAAGATGAAGGTGGAAGTTTCAGTCTTTTTTGTAAGATAAAGTGAAATCAATAAGTGACAAGTTTTCCTGTGATAACATGCACTCAACTCACAGAACTTCTAGTTCTGTGTTCTAGGTTAAACTGCAACTTTGGGGCAATTTTCTCTTCCTTCCTGGAATCAAGACTTCCTGACATACTGCAATTTTCACTAATTTCAGAAGGAATGCTAGTACAAAAATACTTATGTGTAGTTCATTAACCTTCAGGAAAACTAATGGGTTAATGATCCTAAGAGGGCTTTATCTCAAAGTCCGTACAGACTATGGAGGGACCATTGCACTTCAAAATCACACTTTCTGCTGAAATATTGCCCCAAAACTGATCTACTGTGAGTGATCACATGGCTTACTAGAAATCTCACATGGGTCAGTAGAAATCCTGTCTTTTTGACTTCCAGAGGATGTGAATTATGCTGTAGCATCTTTGTAACTACTACAGTTTCGATATAAGCAATTTTTGATGTGTTAATTCTCATCCCACAAACCCTTCTTGGGGGCTTCTCTATTCTACCCACAGTCTGTGAAACCTCCCTTATCCTTTCTAGCTCTTCTCTCCATGCTAGAAGTTGCTCAGCTGTTATAACCATGTTGAATTTTGCTGCTTGAAAGATGAAGACAAAAATAACTTTTGCATATTCTTGGTGTGGCAAGGAATTTTCACTGATACTGTTAAACAAATTTGTGCAGGGTACCTGTTTAAAGAAACGTGTGAAAAACCAAACTTCTTTCTTCTTAGAAATATGCAGTTGTGCAACTGTTTGAAACACTCCAACTATTCCCATAATTCTTTTTATATGCATAAGTAGTATAATTGATAGTGCCCTCTACCTTATTCATGGAAGCCTTTACACTTTTAAAACAGGATAAATGAGGACTAGTTAGTGACAGGAGCTTCTGTTAACACAGCATCTTGATTCATCCTGGGAGCATACTCCTTCATCTAATAAACCAACAAAGCTATAGTCCTTTGGAGAAAAAATGAAATAGGGAAAAAAAAAAAAAAAGAAAAATTAAAGAGAGGATATATATTTATACAAGTAAAGGTTACATCCTAATATATATTTACAGGGCAGGTGGATTGTGATTGCATAAACATCCTTAATTTTGGTATTTCTTAACTTCTCCATGCATGCCTTTGCAACCAGAATGTTTTTAGATGGTTCTTCATTGAATTTTTTAGGCTTTTAAAAAAGCAAACTGAAAACCTAGAAATACTCTCGATGGTTGTGGTTTCACATGTCTTTATATTTCAGTAACAGGAAAGGAAGTTTTAAATCTTACAGACCTGTACCTTTTCTGGCAGAATAACAGACAACAAGAGTACATGATTACCCTCTAACTGGAACAGCACAGAAAGGGGTGCAACACTGCTGAAGTAGTTTTGCAGCGGTGAAAGACACAAGGCTCTCCTTCTCTTCACTGCCAAGATATCCTATCTCTTTCTTATCCCTGGCTTTCATTCTGGTCTCCCTTTTCCTGCTTATATAGCATCTTCTTTACCTTTGGCTCTCCATCTGAGTCCAGCTCTCACTTTAATCCCAAACCATTTTTCCACTCAGCCTCAACTCCCTCTTATATGGTTTTGCTCCAGCTCCCTTCCACCATCCATGACCAGTTGCCCACTCCAATCACTCCTCCCTTCAGTTCACATTCATTCACCTGTATGTGTTTTAACCTGCTGTTTGTTGGCCTCTCACCGATCCCACCGCTGCCACCCCTTCTCTCCCCAGCTCTCAGTTGTTCTCAGCATTTTCTTCTCTCCCACCAACCAGTCTTCAGTCCCACTGGCTCATAATTCCCACCTCCTGCTTCAAGGCATCAGTGTTATCTCAGAAAAAATATTGCCAGAATATATTAACAATACAAAAAAGACATATGTTTCCCAAGCCCATTAGCTGTATTCCTCTGGCTGGCCCTTTATATAAAATTGTATCCTGAGACAAAGAACCAGCCTTGAAAATTTCAGCCAAAATGGTTAAAATTTAGTAAAGTAATAAGCAATGTAATTACAGTAAAACTGTGGGTAATGTCAGGTAATTTTAATCATAACTGGTATATTTGGCAAAGCCTGATATAATAAAGAAAGCAGTATGATGTGTTCGTGTTTAAGAATACATAAGCTAAGGAAAGGTAAGGTACGGATGCAAAAGTGTTAAATAGGTAGCTATTTTATACAAATAAAACCTTTAGTTCATTTCTATTATAAAATGTTTGCTGCTGTAAAATCTCAACAGTTGTTGCTGACTCTACAAAGACTAAAAATAGTAATTATAAAATACAATGTCACAGGCAACCTAAATATGTCGGAAAACTTTACCTTAAACAGGTGTTTTGAGGTAGAGAACTAAATCTTACAGCTTTGCAGTTCAAGTAACAGTGCTGTGTTCATAGTGTTTCAAAAAGTAAATCTATGATTCTCTCTGCACCCACAGCCATGAAGAAAGTTTTGAGCTGAGTGTTTCAAAATTCAGTTTTCAGGTTTGCTGGAGAAAGAACTTCTAGAAAATACTTAAAAGTTTCTGGAAGAAAATAATTTGGGATTATTTGTATTGTTTCTGTTTTAAAATAATCAAAACATCTAACATAAAAAGCTTTGAAATAAAATTAAGCTAGGATTGCCTGAACCTCAAGCGCCATAAATTTCTAGCTCAGGCTTACCTTTGAGTTTTCCATATCCCTGACAAAGAACCAGGAGACAGGCTGAGCATTGACAGGAGTTGAGGTTATCAGGCTTTTCCATCTTTCAGATGTCCACCTGGGCAGTTTATTGCCTACTCTGCAATTGCACAGTAAGGTTTTCGAAAATTATTGGGGAGCTCACAGAAAACCAAATGTGAGTCTGACAGCACATCCTGACCGCAGAGCGCTGCCTTTTTCAGGATTTAAGAGGTACAGACACAACTGGGTAGAGACAGGGGAGGCTTTATAAATGCACTCAAACTTATGCCTTGAAACACTCCATCTTAGATAAATTGTCATTTTTGTGATGAAACCTCTCTTTATCAGAGAAGTCCAGACCAGCTGTAGATGTAGAAGCTCTTTCCCTGCAGGAGCTACTGATGTGCAGCTCTGCCACATGGGGAAATGTGCCAGTAGATCCTAATGGTGCCAGATCCACCAGCTTGATCTGTCTTTACCAGCTCCTACAGGGCAAAGCTTTCATCTTTCTATTGTCAATCTGTGGTTATCCATAGCGAATACACTATTGTTACGGTAATTCTAGTGTAGCTGCACAAATGAAGCTGTTGTTGGAGTGCTCCCAGAGCACCAGGGCCAATGGTTTCCTGTCTTCGTTTGTCTTTTATTTGTACCGCAAAAATGGCACTTTCCCTCTAGATCATATACCCGATCACTGCAGTGGGGCGTCTTGGTGGTGCCTAGGCTCATTTTGTAAGTGCTTAGTGGATCCCAGTCACCAAAAAAATCAACTCCAAACTATTATCAGACTTAAAAATAACAATAATAAATATTGGGTCCTGGGTGTTTGCATTAGAGCTTATACTTTTGCAGTGGAGAGAGTAGAAGCTTGTTTAGGAAAATAAAATCAAAGCAGCTTAGTAATTACATAGCTATATGAGAAAGGGCTTTAAGAAAAAATAGCAAATGCTGTAAGATTCCAGAGTACAGCAAGGGCATTATCAGTGCTCCCTGTAATTGCCATTACTCTTCAAAAGTAATGGACTGGAAATTGCAATGAAGGTAGCTGGTAGCTTCTCTGCATAAGGCAGGGAAGAAACCAGAGGCCCTTGGGAAAGGCTTAGACCCACTGACTAGATTTTTCAAAGAGAAAACAGAATGGCTCAATAATGCAGAGACTATACTAATGTTTTAATAAGAATTTTTAATGATTTTTTAATACCATCCAAATATTTTTGCTGTCCACAAATTAAGCAATAGATCCGGAATTCATCAACATGTAATTCACATAACCTACACAACCTCCGTTAGCTGGTTTTAGCTGACCCTGTGAGTATTTTAATGAATGAATTAGAGCTTCAAATGCTTCTGTATTCCATAATAAATTCCCGAAGATGAAGATGAAGATGATGAAGATGTTGAAACTTTGTTCATTATGATGATGTATATATAGTATTATAGGCATTAAAAGTTGGACTCCTATTACCTGGAAAATGAACATAGCTCTTTACATGCAAAAAGGTCATAACTCTTATATCTGAAGTGCTCAAGTAATACCTAACTATACTAACAGTCTATTTTTAATTTCATATCACAGTGGACCTTGAGATATTTGTATCAACATATATAAGTGTGTGTGCATGTGTGCGAGGCCACATGTGTACCTGTTTAGGATCTTTTTTCTCATCCTTGTTGAACAGTGCTCAATCACCATCAAGTTCAACCAGTGGTCCTCTCACCTTTGTGAAAATTAGCCCAGTGCTTAAATATGGATATTTTTTTTTAGCCTTACGGATATCTGAAGAATACAAGCTAAACGGCTGTGCAGTTATGATATATTTTCCATGGCAGTATGGCATTTCAGTATTTGAAAACCTTATTTGTAATTTCATTTTTCTGTTCTTTATTTAAAATAGTTGTCCAAGGGATTGCTCTAAAGAAGTACAAATACACAACACTGTATAGAAGATTATTTTTCCCCTCTAAGTTAGTACAGCTTCACCAATCCTGCATAAAGGTTTTCAAGTTTTATTTTTCTTTTCTGTTCATTTCATTCAGCCACTTAGAGAGGGAGGAGTAAAGCTGCTTTTCCCAGTGGAAACTTCCCATATTTGGGTAGTCTAAGGTCTTGGTGTCACACATTCCCTCAGTCAGACACCACATCTCCAGTAGCATCTTCTCAGAAAAGCTTCCACAGCAATTCCTTTTCCATCCCTTCCCTTAATCAGTTACCACTAACATCTCCACATGTTGCATTCTTAGCTCCATGCATCTAAGACATGCAAATACTTCGGCTACTTACTTTCCTCCCTGTGCTGAAAACATAAAGGGATCTGATTTTAACACAAAAGTGATCTCAGAAAGTGTTTATAGCCTTAGTTTATCCTGGTCCATGAAAAAAACAAGACATCCTCAACAGATCATGTAAGTGAAACATACCAATGGTAGTACTAAATACAGGCCTGTATCATAGATGGGAAATCATAGCAGTGTAATGGGACCTGTATATTTTGTCTACTAAAGAAGTTATCCTTCACTCTGGCAGAAGTCATGTATAATGCACAGCTCTGTGGCACACCAAAGTAATCTCTTTTTTGTGGGTGACAGTCAGCTGTCCACCCAGCGCGGATGCCTTTGGTGCCCTATGCGTCTCCCTCCATCCCTGTTCCACCAGTGTATCTGCTTTAGACATCTGCTTTTGTCACTAGGAATTAAAACTAACATAAACTCTTTTCCAGACCTAATGTCTCTGCAGATTGCTCCAGGCTACCCGGTTTCTCCATCCAAACGAATCCTTGAGCCAAGAAGCCTTTGGCTGCTAGAGCCCTCAGCCAGGTGACTATCATTTGGAATTGTTCCCCAGAAGATTTAAATTATTTATGCCAGTTTACTGTGAACAATGCAGGAAGACTTCACAGCCCAAATTTCACAGTGAGAATGCTGCTAGAACACAACCAATTACACGTCAAGCAGGTAAGACGTGAAGTCAATGCATCTGACCACATTCCTATGGATTACCTGCATCAGAGCATATCATTGTAAAAAGAACTGAGCACAACTTGTTTGCTGATTTAGAGAGAGGTGGAACACACTACAGAAATACTTTGGGAGTTATTCTGTCTTGTTCCCCCTGCTCTGAGAGACCTTTGTCCAGTTTTCTATGGCTGGAGATCAGGATTTTGTAAAATATAATAGTACCTCAAAGATATGTAAAACAGGTCAATATAATGTCACTAAATAAAGCTGAAATGTAATAGCCAGTATCAGGCTGGTCTTAATCGCAAAAGTAAACATTGCTTCTGGAAAAACTAGTTATTGCTGTTAATTTTAAAAATAAATATAAGACTATCTATTTTTTAAAATATGCATGTAGAAAATTGTTTTGCATGTTACTTCAGTAATAACCTGAAATAACTGGCAACTAACATCTCATGTAATGTCTCTACTATTTTCAGTTATTTTGTGAAATGACTGGTTTCACAATCTGGCTGGAGCATAAATTTAGATCTCTGTGATACACAGCTTTTCCCTATGTTCACTACCTATTTTTTATTTTTAATACAAAAATGATAGGGCATTTGTTCTTTATAAACCAGGATAGCTATATGATTTTCAAGCATATGTTGACATCAGTTATTCATAGCTGTTGTGTCTCCAGTATTTTAAGTAAATTTACCATCATTGCTGGGAGAAAGTGCAAAAAGTCCTTTTATTTCTTTATACAGAGATAAGGAGATTAAGGAGAGGGAACCCGTGAAGTTCCTCCGGGGTTTTATCATTAAGTGTGAACAATGCTGGCATCTCCTGGGTAAGCCATAAGTCTAAATATGGATATTGTAAATTCCATTAAGTATCTCTTTCTAGTTGTAACAAAACATTATCCAGTCATATAAGCTATTACTTGAGGCCATTGGAATAATGTGGTAGCTATGTACTCTGCCTTTATTTCAGGACTTCTATGTTACAAAATTTTAGGGTTTTAAATAATGTTCATAGATCATTATTCAACATTTTGTCTCTTAGAATGAATTGCCCAAAATAGGCCATTACATAGTTATTTGAAAGGTTGTTTTTCTTCTGGGAAAACTATTGTTTTGGAACCACTTCCTTTCAAATATGGACTATCTAAATTCTCTTTTAAAGACTAATCAGGAGGTCCATAGCTTAAACATTCAGCCTTGCGGTACTCCTGTTACTTTCCAGCTCCGCCAGCCATGTGGGCAAAAAAGTCATAGTATCAAGGCATTCAGAAGAAAAGTCTGCCACAGCTGAGGTGTGTCTACCATTTCCATTTAGATTATTTTTATAAAAGCACAACTTGGATATATCCTGTTTGGCATAAATTGTAATTTACCCACTTCACCACAGCAAGAAGATAAACCTTTTCTGTAAAAAGCTTTGCAGAAGAAATGCTTTACCAAATCACCTCTCTGTTGGCAGACAGACTTCCGAGACAGACAGGCTGTGGATGGAGCAGCAAAGCTTTCAGAAGCCCTTAGGACAGATGAGCGCAAATGGGTAGCAGGAGAAAACTGTAGCATGCTCTATGGTCTCAGTGCCCTCCTGTAGCAGTCTCTGATTCACAAATCTGAAAAATAAGGCTGTTATCTTCCACATGAGAGAAGCCCAAGGCAGTAGCTGTAACATGTCCTGCTTTTGGTTGTACTGAATTCTCTTTGACGCCAGGGATCCTTGTGGGTACAGGAAGGGCTAACCTGCTTCTATAAATCTGACTAAAGAGTTTCAAACCCATATGGAGGAATTTTTGGTATCTGTGACCTCTACATAGCATGCAAAGTGAGCCTTTTATTGCTATTATTTGTGGACAGGACCCTACTCACAGGGTTGCTTTGATGTTTTTAGTAGATTAGAAGAAACATATTAGGGAAGGGGCAATGACAGCTTCCAAATCATGAGATTTGCTTTGCAAACAACATACTACAAAGATCATTTTTAATAAAGTATACAGTAGTGTCTGCAAAATTGAAATCAGACTGTTATTCAGATATCCAAGTGGATTTCAGTGGTTTGAGAGGAAGTTCCCTAACTTCTTTGGAGAGAATGTAATCTCATAAATAATTCTGCTTATTAATATTTTAAAATATTAATTTGTTTTGGCAAACAGGGAGGTATTTAAAATCATGGTCTTTACTACCATTAGTTTTCTTTGACACAGGATTTGTAACAACCTTAATGTCATAATATATTGTTGCAGTTTGAACTGGGATGCGTAACTCATGATTAATACTGTAATCACAATAGTTAGAGGACTATTGCTCACATGGAAAGCCATTTTATATTTTCCTGCATGACTTGCATACTTTTAAGTTTATATGTTCAACGGTATTGATGCAGATATCTTTTAGTCAATACACAGAAACAATATGTTACATATTATGTATTCTCTACCTCCACATGTTCATGACAAAGTAATTTAGAATAGCACAGAAAATATAGATTCAAAAAGAAAGCAATTTCTAAACACGATCAATGTCCCATATTTTTCAGTGTCTTCAAAGTTTTCTAATTTAGGGTAGTCAACTGGAGGTGCTTTACAGAGTGCTGAGGTTTTTGGGGGCTGTTGCACAAAATTCAGAGAGGATCAAGCCTCTTGGGTATGCCTTTCAGAGGGTACAGTAAATGGAGATACCTAAAATCCATATTTTTATATCTTTTGAACAACAGAGGAGAGGAATTCTAAGGCTATATGAATGAACTACTTAGAACATCAAAGAAGTGTTATGTACAGATACACAGAAATTGTTAGAAGGGGTGTTTGTATTAAGGTAGATATGATGTGCTCTTGGCCATGGAAAGACTGGAAGACCCAGTAGCATAATGAAGCTGGCATCAGCTCTAGCGTGGGCATAGAACAGATATTCTGTCTGCCCATTTGTTATGAACTTGTGTTTGCCCTGTCCAGAGTCTGGATATACTCTTCCTGGTGTAGTTTCATTGCTTGTCATTCTCAGTATTTGAAGTCAAATAAGATATACCTGCACTTTTTGGGTCACAAAGTTACCAAGGCATTTCATCCATAAGTGTGCAGTACTGTTTTGTTTTTCTGCGTAAACATTTGAAAAGCTCTATAATGAATATAAGAATAAAATTAAATGTGTTTGAAGTCTCTCCACCTCAGAATTACCCAAAGATGATAATTTCTTTCCAGTCAAGAGTAACCTTAGACAGGGATTTTTTCTGAATTATGGGTTTAATTTAAAAAAGTTAAGTTCATCAAAACCAAACCTCTGAGGAATAGTGGGGAAGAAAAAGAAAGAACACAGCAAGTTGAATAGGAAAAATTTCTCAGCCTCCTAGCACACTTTATGATCAAAACTAGGACATTTGACTGGTGGTCACCATATTCACTTAGCAAAATGGGAGATAAGCTTGGGACTCGTACCTGAGTGAATCAAAGCAGCTCTGGATTTTAGTCACATCACCTGGAGTCATTCCATTTTGCAAAAATACATAATTATGGAATTAAGGTTTATCACCCTCTCCCTGTGCTTGTGCTTATGTCAAGTCTTCTGACTGCCACAACACAATTAATTATTTCAGCAAAGGAGTAGAGCACTGGAATGTGAAAGCTGGCAGTACAAGAACAAAACCCAAATCATCTGTTTGCTATGTGAATGCTTGAGCTCTCTGAGCTGTCTGTTATCCTGGTCTCAGTTCCTTTTTCTCTTCCTTTTCTTCCCTTTTTTCTGGGAGAAAGAAACAAGCAAACTTTGCAAAGCCTGCCTTTTATGCTGATGTGGAATGAAAATTTGAAGAAAAGTTTATAGACCTGTGTCAGACAGGAAAATAATTTACTGTCTCATCTACATTTGCAAAGTTAGATAAGAATACCCTAGAGATATTTTACATGTAGGCTACTTTATTTACAGTGAGTGATTCCATATATCTTTGTAGGTAACAGTTTAGCAGGCATTAGCTAAGTTGTATGTTCCTGAATTTCCTTTCATGTAAATCAATGTGGCAGAAAATTAGGGTGACTGGGGCTTTATGGAGACGAAGATCACATATGGTATTTTTCTAGAAGAAAGAAATTAAAAGCATATCCAATTTAAACAAAGCCTTTAATCTGAAAATGCAGAAAGAGTGATTTTCATACTTGCTTAAACTCTTGCCTGAATTATGAGTCTCATGTATCCATCGTGTTCTTCTGCTTTCTCCTTTTATGTGCACCTTTTCCTTGCATGACCTTTTTCTTTTTTTCTTACTAGCTCAGTTGACAGTCCTGGTTGATTCTCTGGTGGGCAAGTGACTAAAAATAAACTCTCATTCCTGCCAATAGCCATTTTGATGCTTTTCATTCATTTCAGGGCAGCATTACTTTGTGAAAGGAGAAGCCAAGGGCTAGATATAGTCTAAGACAAAGTCAATCATGGCAGCCTGCAAATTCCTAGAGATACCGTAAAGGGACCAAACTGCAAGACCTCCTTCCTGAAGATGACGAGGAAAGAAACACAGGTAACAACTCTGTAGGGAGGAAGGGTTAGAAGACCTGTTAAGTTGTATGCATACTTTTGCTAAATGTTTTACACTTCGGTTTCTGGTTTTAACTTTGTGCAGCAAAGTTACATGGCAGGGGGTTTCTGCTGATGAAGCTGGTGGTGTATGCATTCATTCCTACGATACTGAAATGTTACAGTGGTTAGATCAAACACCATCATGTAGTCATGTAACATTATCGTGTAATGCCTACTTTGTTTTCACAGGTCATTACCTAATATAAAGGTCATGGCATACAGTACAAAAAAAGCCTTTTTTAAAAGCATGTGGAAATGTACAGAGATTCTAGATATCTAATCCTCCAGGTTCTTCTAGCCCAACATAACTTTTTTTTCTTGTGTTTATCAGAAACTTAGTAATAGTATTGATTTTGAGATTTATTTTTCCAATGCACTACCTTATGCTGATTAAATTAAGATTCTACATAAAGAAAAAAAAAGAAAGATGAATTTTATTATGAACCTTCAACAGGTGTTTGTTTCACACTACCCATATGCGCTATTTTACTCTTTGGACATTTTAATGCATAGGGTATTAGTGTTGCAAATATAATATGTGTGTAGATTATTTCTTTTTTTCATCGGGTTTATGATAATCATTTTGTAGCATTTGCTAGAACTTGAGAGGTTTCACACTGATTACATAAAATATTACAATTTTCCCTTTTCATTTTAAAATAAGGTATTTTTTTAAATTAAGGTACATAATTCAATTTTTTTTATATAAAAGAAACTTAACATTTTGAAACAAGAATTGAGTTTCTGATGTCTTAAAGGTAAAAAAACAGAAGCAGCACAACAGAATAAGCTGGTGAATGCAGCAAAGAAAGAGTTAAAAAGAATGAAAATGTTTTTTAAATTCCTGTACATATTAGCTAACCCTGAAGAAACTCTAGAGATCTGTCTAAATCTAACTGACACCAGTGTGTTTTACAGCTAGACTAACTTTGTGACTTTGAAAAGTGTTTCTTCACATTGCTTTTATATGACACCAATTATACTGTGCACTGGAGGTGACTGTGAAATATATTTTGTTGGTTAAAAATGTTGCATTAAATGGTTGTCTTCCATACAATTTTCAAATAGGAATCAATCAAGGCTTGTGTGGTGATGTGCAAATTTTCAGTCAATTTGAACGGATTTGGCTCTTCAGAAGGTTAAGGTAGTTTAATGGTTGAAAGCACATTGCTGTGCAGCAAGCTGCAAAAGTCAAAGGGTTAGAGGATTAGGATTTCATTTCCTTTTAGCCGTTGCCATGTCTGTTTTCTGTCCAAACTACTTCTTGTTCCCATTTAACCCATGCTTTTAAAGACAAAAGGGGTTGAGAACTTGTGGGCCTCAGGCTTCATTTTAACAAGCCGTCTCTAGCACTTTGGTGCGTAATTTGTCATAAATGTCATAGGTCAGGGAATGTTAGAAACCTACAGCCAGCAGATGGTCATTATGACAGCAGTTAGGTTTCAGAAGCAAAAGATGCTTTGTGATATTTACTCCAGCGTGTGAATGTTACACCTCTGTAGAATATTTTCAAGTTCACTCTTAAAATGAACTCATCCTTTTTATCACTCACTTCTTAACTAGAGCTCACAAAAGACCCTGAGCCAAATCCTCTTCCCACTGCTCACGGGGTTCAGTGGGGTTCCTTCCAGCAGTACAACATACCTGTAGAACAGTCTGTTTCATTTACAAAGACTAGTAATAATCCAGAATTACTAGCCATAGACAAACTTTTCAGTGTTCAATTAAATTAGGAAGAATTTCTTTTTCATCCTCACGTTACTTTTCTGTCCTGTTATTCTTTTCAAATGATACTGGAAATGTAGGTTTCAGATAATCACCAAACGAGCTTTTCCTGAGAACACAGTATTTCCAGTTGAATAGAAACAAGAAATCTGTACTATTTTGTTTCACATGATCCCACCAGACCATACACAAGATACAGGCTCCATTATGACAACCAATACAAAATATTTAAGGTTTTAAATAGGAGGAGGAAGCTGTTAGGAGCAATCTCAGCCCTAAAAAGCCTGCAGCCCAGAGTTGCAGAAGAAAAAAAGATGAAATCTAATATGTGCAGTTCACTATGCTCAGATCTGCATGGGAATTATTTTATAGAAAAAGAAAGAGCTGTCTACTCCTTCAGGAGAACTGGCTGAGTAGTTGGCTGATCTCTTATAAGCCTTATGACAAATATTGATCTTGAGGAGAGAGTGAGGTGGTCTTTTTTTACAAATCAGTTCTATGAAAGCATTTTGTGCATAAGGGCTGTAGATACTGATAAGTGCAGGAGTATAGATGTAAACTTGTGTGTGACAAGCTGACAGGCAGGCAAATGGGTTTAATATTGCTCATAAGTGAAGGAGGTGGATGAGCAAAAGGTAAAAGACAAGCCTCTTGTTCCAAGATAACTAGCTAAGTCAAAAAAACTCTGCTATATTCAGTGGGAAGAAGCTACATTCTGCAGATATGCTTGAAGCATCATTCAACAGGTAATCATTCAGAATGAGAAAATTAATTTTCTTGCTAGTCACTGAAAATCTTGTTTTACTATGTCTCATCCAAGCCGCATAGTTGAACTTTGCGAAGGTCACTAACAAACACATTTTATACATGTGAGGAAAAAACTACAGCTACAGTAGTTGGGATTTGAAGATACAGCCTGGTTTCTGGGGAAATAAGGCTGTGTCTTCCATCTGTCTGCCTGTTAGCTCCCCTTTAGTAATTTTGACCAGTTGGCCAGTTTCAACAGGTTTCAGAGAAATTTCACACATTCACAAAAGATTAAAAAATAATCAGTTCCTGCAGGTTTCCTGAAAATTAGTGGCTGGATACAGAAGACAGATACAAATTATTCCCGTAGTACAAGATTATCAGTTAGCAGTGCTATCAGACCACAGCTGCCCAGTCAATAGGCACATGCAGGACAGTGGATCAGCACTCCCATTGCTTGAAATCCACTGTGATGTTCTTATTGCCAAGCTGGTAGGTAGGTGAGAATGAGTTCCTAAAGTCATCATCTCACTAGGGGAATAGCAGGGGGGCAGGGGTAATTACTGTGGCAGAAGAAGCTATCAAACTCCATAAGAAACCATGCTCAATTAGTTCCACTGCTAACAGGGTAATTTGTCTTCTCTTTGCAATGGTAAGAGTTACAGAATAACTACCTGCAATAGGAGAGGTTTCTTCATCCTCTGAGATCAGAATTTCATGTCCCCAAAGACATGTTCTTCCTGGGTGTGGTTCGTGCTTGTTCAGAGCGATGAGGGTTTTCTCAGCATTTAGATTGTGAAGGGTGGAACCTGTGGTTCCTGGCACCCTCAATGTTTCCAAATTCTGTATAGAAAGACACCAGTTACCAGCTTGTGAACCTTGCAGTTAGTTATACCTTCTTGTTTCACCTTCCAAAACGAAAAGTCAAATATGTAGGGTACTCATATTGCCTGAAGGTCATGAGAGACTTGTGAGGCCATCATTTCTCCAGGGCCACTGTAAATGAAATATGCAATTTTTAATTCTCAAAGGCTCCAGATTAGAGACACGCAAACCTGAAGGATATTACCTTTCACAACCTGAATTCTATTTTATGCTCTTGCAAGGTAGTAACCTCCAGAGTCCTAATGACCCCAATAGCTGTCTGTGAGTGAGTGGACTACAATTCCTATCAGTCATTACGACAGATTTGATCAGCAACTAACTTTATTTAAACACTTTATAATTAAAGCCTGTCCCAATGATTGATAAGTATTGGATCCAGCTCCCTCTCAAATAGTTTAGCTATTGCTGGTCTCTGGATTTTGCAGGTCCTGATAGTAACAGGAAAGAATCTTTGGCAGATAGGAAAAAGACATCACAGATGGTACAAACCTTCACATGGAGGATGATTATTTTACTGTTCTTCAAGGAAATACAGGCAATACTCTAGAAAATTCTGAAATTCATACAGAAGGTGATAAGAAAGAGTTCAAGCAATTTGAAAAATATACTAGGCCTTTGTAGATTTTAAGTGTACCATGGACCATTATCAACATGTTCTCTAATTTCAGGCATAGCAGAGGCTATAACTTTCACACAGTAAATTCTTCTGTCTATACCTTTAAATAACTTTTAGAAGGACATCCAGTTTGGCATAATATGAAAATTCTTTATGAAACGAATTTTGGCATACCTTCTCTTGTTTTACTCTTCCATTTAGGATTGAGTATTTCTTGATATTAATGTCAAAACAAAAACCCTAATAAAACATACGTGTGTTTTTACACTAAATATATCGTATAGCCCTTGTCAACGTCTCATAACCAATAAGTATGTATGTAATATCTTCTTTTGGTTGCCGTGTGTTGGCTGTTGTCTTTCTTGCAGTTCCTATTTAAAAATTTTGAGAATGGGGGAAAAGGAAAGAGGTTAACAGAAACTTAGAATTAAGAATTGTTCTGAGTGTATCCAACACTGGTAAGTAGTAAGTGAGCAACATTTAAATACATCATTGCTATCACTGTGGAATGCAGACCAAGTGATCTTTTTATTTTCCTGACAACTATCTCAGACAAAATAAAGACATTACTAGATGTAGATATAAATGTTTGCACAGAAGTACGGGAAGTGGTTATTAGCACTTTTCTATGAAAAGTATGAAACAAAGCACTTTCCTCACTCAGATTAAAAATGCCGTTCCACATACCCAGCACTTACCACAGTTTCTAGGATGCTTCAGAGACTGACCCTTCAAACTTATGTCCATCTAAGCACACCGCATCACAGAGGAGAAAATGTTGAACCTACTGCTTACGCAGCAAATCTGTGTCTCTCTATGCTCCACACTGAGCGATTTTGCTTACAACTACAGAGCTGTGTTCTGATCTCACAGGGTAGTTATCACGACTTTTCTTGAGGTGTAGCTGCTGTGTAGGGAAGAGAGAGAGGATTTATTAACTTATTCAAATCCCAGAAAAGCCACTTGGGATCTTTCTGTTTCCTACAACAAGTATTAGATCAGTCCCATAAAAAAGGCACAAACAAAAACAAATGTCCAAAAGCGAAGCCTTTCATGAACTGAAAACTTCACTGCATCCTTCTAACCAATCTCCTGTTTTCTTAAGGACTGATTTTGAGCTATGAGCTTTATCCCAGAATTATAAGAGCATTATGGTAAAAGCTATCATGTGTTAACAAAAATACTATTGTTGCCTTCACCATAGTAATAAGAAAGTCAGGAAACAAAACTATACCTTGGCACCTGGGCAAATAGAAAAATGTTGTGACAGGGGAGCCAGAGTTGGTAAACAGCTTTAAAATGTAAAGCAGTGTCTTTCCAGGAGATTTTTTTAGTGCATGTTTTGCTTTATCTATTATACTGTAAGTTTTCATCGGCTTAATTGTTTGTATTGATACGCATGCAATAGCTTAAACATGTCAAGAAATTCAATAAAAGAATTCAAGCATCAGCTTAAGGTTATGCAATCAAGGAGACTTTATAGGTATGTGCTGTATTGAAATCTCTGGGTAGATCCTGTAGGTATATAGATTAGATTAAAAATGATGCGATGAAAGTTATTCCTGATATTATTTCCAAGACTCATTCAGTATCATTTAGTGACAGGATCGTTACACACTATGCACCAGGTTCAGCTGTACCTCTTTGCACAAACTGCTTCAAACACAGCCAAGTAGTTAGTGAGCAGCAATCATCTGCACTCTAAGCCTCACTTTTCTTCTTTTCCATTTGTATTTTCCCTGTTTCCACTCTGTGCATATCAAGTGACACCAAATTTATGATAAAAACCAGTTTTGCAGGAAACCTAAACAAAAACCGAAAAGATTTCTAACCATCCAAGTAGGGAATCTGAAACTGTGGTTCTAAATCATCGCCGGATTGCAAATACTACAAATAACTGTTGTAGAGCTATTTTTCCTCAGTCGTTTTGGGTGGCAGAGCATCCACAGAACAGCTTCAGAAATGTTGTTCTGCACCCTAACAAGCAATTAGTACAGTCCATAAAAAAAAAAAAAAAAAAAAAAAAAAAGGAAAAAAATAAAAAGGAAAAAGAAAAAACTAGGCCTTGAAAGTGGAGGTGGCCACTAATTATTAAAATGGAGTCATAAATAGCTATAAATATTTAAGCTTTATAGTTCGATTTGTTTGTGGAGGTAGCTATTAGCCTGCTTGTGAGATGGTAAATTCCTGCCTAGTACAATGCAGCACTACAGGCAGCTCCAGTGTGCGCGGAGACAAAGAGCCCCAGGCAGCCCCACCCTCGCCCATTCTGCTCTCCGACAACACCCCTTGTTCACAAAGCCCCTTTCAATTATAGTCTTTGTTGGTAATGTTTACTTTTTTCATTCAAATCTCTCCTTCCTTCAGTCTCGGTCTTCCAGGCAACCAGCTCGCTGGAGCCAGCACAGGGAGGCAGAGAAAGAGAAAATGAAATCCAGCACATGCCTACCGTGGTAAAAAACACAGCAAAAACCCAGCCAAAAACCGTCCCGGCCCCAGTTCTCCAAGGATTGGGTGCAAAGAAATCCGATTTTTTTCTTTTTCAGCGCTCGTAATTCTCTTTTTCTTATTATCCACAACTGCCTCTCATCTCTTACTGAGGACGCAGGCTGGTTGTCTGGATGCACGGTGACAAGAGAGCTGCTTTAATTCGCTCAGTGAATATCTTTCTACTTGTATCACTCTTTTTTCCCCAGATGGTAAAAAGGTTATTTATTGAGGAATGACACTTTTCCTTCTTAGGCAAAGATACCACGAGTAAGGATCCATTGTGTGATACTGTCCAGAGTTTTCCTTGGTGCTTTCTGCTTTTTGCCCTTGTGATATTTATTATTTTTTTTCCTAGCTCGTGGGGATTTTTGCTTCCGGGCATGGAGGTTTTTTTGTTTTACAAAAGCAGATATTTACTTTCATGTCTGAAATACACTACAAAGTGCGCTTTGGAATATATTATGAAACGTGGCAATCCTGCCTACACATGACAGCATGTAACAAAAGGATAATGCTGCAAAACATTTTCACATGAAGATGTTAAAGTGCAGGTTTGCAACTTTGTAAGGCAGAATCCAAAACCGATAAAAAGCAGTAGTTAAAAATGCTTTTTTTGCTGTATCGTTGCATCAGATTGATTAAGACCAAAATATGAATACTTTGATCAGAAGGTGGCAGCTGTCGCTCCAGCATCTGTAACCTGCATTTCTGGAAACAGATTCTTCCTGTGCTCTCTCTACTCCATCGATAGACACATGTCATGATGCACGTCAACAAATTTGACATTGTAGACTGATTTCTAGAATGTCTCAAAAGCATGCATGTATGTATACATATATGTGTGTGTATATATATACACACATATATATACACACACACAAAAGTATGCTCGTCATTGGAGAACGTTTTTCTACATTGTCCTTCTCAAATTCCAGTTAACAAGGGTTGGCAGATAAATATTAACATTTAATTGAGAAAGAATTATCCTTTTGTTGCATGTAAAGTTTCTGCATTTGTTTTAAGAGGGAAAATAATCTATAGGTGAAAAAGTGCCAATTTCAAAGATATCTTTGACATGGGACAAAAGTTGGTATAGCTCTACAGTTTAGTAAAACCCAAATTCATGCTCTGAAGATGTCATATTGTCTTGAGAAGCTAAGTCTGCTTGGCATAAAGTAATGCAAATCAGTGATGAGGACATTCTCTTTTTTTTTCTTAAAAGCTGAATTAATAAAATGAAAAGGATCATTATATTGGCTTCTACATATCCAGCATATGTTTACATTTACAATGGGCTTTAGCATATTCTTAGGACTCTGGACAATGTTTAACTAAGATGTCAGTATTTTTCCTAGCCCTTTTTTAAGCAATAATTAAAACAGAGGTACCCTTTCTTTTCTTCCGCCTTGAAATTTACATCACCTGTTATTAACAAAAATAATAATAATCTGGGTCCATCGCATGGCCACGGAAGCCCATGTCGTCTCGATGAGGAACATCTGTATTCAAGCTCTTCCGGGCCTTAAAAGCAGTCATAAATCCAGTCCTTGGTAAATGAAAAAGGTTTCACAGACGACTTAATTTTCTGTGGGAAGCCGAGTTCCCCGTAGCCTCCCCATTTCTCAGCCCGTGACCTTCAGCACTGTCCACCTGCTGGAAGCCATGTTTGATTTCCGGGGCGGGGAGATGCTCTCGGCAGCAAAATGGTGTCATAGGAGGGAGTGAAGGAATTTCTCTCTCTCTGTCACATTAAGGGGGTTCCCCCTATGGCGAGAGGAATGAAAAGTGTGATTTAATGTTCTCCAGAGAGTGGCAGTGGGGAAAATAAAAAATAAAATAAAATAAAATAAAATAAAATAAAATAAAATAAAATAAAATAAAATAAAATAAAGGCTGAAAGCTTCACCGGTGCTTCCCGAGTGGGCCATTGCAGTCCTTGTGGTGAGTGGGACGTCCCTGAGGAATTCACCACAGGCCCGCCTGAAAAGAAAGGGATTAAGGCCCTTTAAAGGGGGAAATGTAACAAAAGGAGCACTTTTATGATGTAGCAGCATAAAATAAGAGGCTGCATTGTGCAGCTGATTGCTAAAGGTCTCTAAGCGGAGCAGCCCGCGTTGTAGGCCCCGCTCCCCCAGGGGCGAGCAGCCACGCTAAACCCTATGCCTGCACTGGAATATGAGCAAGGCTCTCTTTTCAGGGCAAATACGAGATTATTGGTTTGTTTCTACATCTTTTTTTTTTTTTTTCCACACCTATCGAAAAGTGGCCTGTAGGGAGATTATACTCTAGTGAAAGTTGCTGCTAATTAAAACAAGTAATTAGTGTTCCTCCAGGCTTTGCGGTTTCACTCACTTTTGCCCGCCAGACAACATTAGTTTAAAAGCAATCCAATTTCTAGCAATAACAGACTGTAAAAAAGTCATTTAACAAGTATATAAGTGTAAGGTTACAGTTCAGGCTTTGATTTATCTCTTCTGGGCTATTTAGAGAGCCCTAGCAAAGTTGGAGGGGTGGGGCGGAGTTAAATGTTTTTTTCTTCAGGTTTTGTTTTGGTGAGTTTTTTTTGAAAAGTCTTGTCACTGCATTTGCAAAGACAAGACAGAACTTCAGGAGACAGCTTTCCAAGCCACATTAAAAAACAGAATTGGATTTAATGCAGTTTTCCAAGAGAACCCTCACTTAGCATTTTGTAAACAGATCATTTCATTAAGTCCTTTTGTTTCCATTCCTGCTTCTGCCGAAATGAGGACTTTTTATTGACTCTGACTCTTTCTGGGTGAATAGGAGTTTAACATATAGTTGCTTCATGTGAGTGCAGATAATAGTGATTATATGTGTATGTTGTTGTTCTACAAGAAACTTAAGGAGATTAGTATAAAGTTTCAAATGTGATTATATATCAATTGACAAAAAGCATATTGGAACATCAACTCCTATCTTTGGTTGGTTTCCAGTGTTCCTGTCATTCCAAAACTGCCAGCTGTTGAACATGTGGATCATAATATGGGTGCTGATATGTGTTTTAATATACTTCCTCATAGGTTATTTTGGCTTAATACAGACACCCATGGAGGTTCCTTATTTTGGCATGAGTAGTTGCATACGTGGATAATGCATAAACTGCAAATAAAGGACAATAGGAGCATATGCAGGTGATTTCTTCCTATAAAAAGAAAGTACCATTTTCTAACGTTCAACCAGTGGATACAGATTTTGTTTTCAGTTTGGCTTATATGGTATTTCTGTTGATAAATGAACCAGAAAAAGGAAAATATGATTTTTGATAAGCTAGAAAAACATTTTACACTGATAAACAGAATAAGATTGCATAGTAGTCACACTGAAATGGCTGTAATTCAACACTAAAGTGTCATTTTAAATGGGATTTTTTTTCCAGTCATGTACCAACAGACAAGTCTGTACAGCTGAACTGCTTTTCTTGTAATGTTAATTTTAAATAAGCAAAACATACTGGTTTTCATCACAAGCAGAAAAGGTGGAAATATCCATCAGTTTCTTTTTTTCCCTTCTGCTAAAAGTTTAATAATTCAGTCTGACAGCAATATCCATCAAGTTCTGTTTATGTAGATCCTGATAAAATACTTCATCATATTGCATAATAACAAATTTAAGGAACAGTTCAGATCTTGCAGAATGCCAGGATTTTCTTCTATACTTTGAACATCTTAGTACTTTTTTTTTTTTAAATCAGTTGATTTCAGCTGGTGTTTTCTTCTATAAGAATAGACATAGTGAACAAAAAACAGTTTATTCTAAATTTGTTTTACTGATAAGGATAAGATCAAATCTCCATTCCTGAAAAACAGTAATAATTATTGTGAGGTCCCTGTTGTCTCCTCCCTGTGATTTCATATAGAAAATTATTTTTTGCATGCCTTTTAGTAGCTTTAGTGGATGTATGTACAGACTGATTATCTGTTTCTGGATGTCCTTTTGGGTCACCCTCAAATAACATTCCACAGAGTAAAAATCTCCTTTCTAAAACACGTTGACCAGCATTCTGTGATACTTATTTCTTATTAAATTTAAGATGCATGTATGACCTGCACACATATATATTTCCACATATATATATATATTTCCGCGTCAGTCGCAGAAGCTGCATTTATTCTTGGTGCCAGCCTGCATGGAGTACAGAAATAGCAGAGCAGACCATGGGGCACCAGAGGGCAGAATCTGCTATGGCTTGTGTGGACATAGTAAACTCCTTATAGATTAGCACAAAACCATAAGGGACAGTATAACAGCTCTAATTTTATGTAGTAAGCCATATTTGCACAACAATTCCATTACAATACAAAAGGCAATCTTCAGAAGTAATTTAGGAACAGCAACTGTATTAATGCTGAGTCCAAGAAAAGGAGCACAATTTTCTTATGCAATCCAGTTTCAATGCCCAGATGTCTTCTGTAAATGATTTTAATGGTTATTTGATTCTAATTTAAACATAAATTGACCTTAATATTCAACCGTATCTTAAATCCATGTTTCTTTTGCAATTCTGTTTATTTCAAGTTTCTGGTTTTTCACTTACGTTGACTTCAGAATGGACTCCATATTTATTAATTTTTCTCCTTATGACACTTTTTGGAGTAATTTTCAGTGTATTAGCAGTATCAAAGTGAAGAATCTCAGCAGCACAATATACAAATCACACAGTGGAATGACCAAAAAACATTGTGAGGAATATCAAGGCAGTAAATAGTCCAAAGAGTTCACTGAAGTCATCTTCTATCAGTTAATTGAAAATATTAGTTTTGCCATGCACATTTTTAAAGATATATAAAATTTAAGTCATATCCCCCCACGAAGTTTAGAAGTCAGCAGTGTTCTTCATTTGTGGTCTTTTTTGTGTAATAATCAGTATTGAATAGGATCAGCAATTGTGACCCTCGCAGTTTAGTGAGCAATTCAAGAAAACAATATTCATCTGGCATGATATTATAGAAGATAATGTGCCTGCTTGTTTCCTACCATATAAACTTTCTGCTCTTTTAGATTTCCTAATCAGCAAGTGAATGAACATGATAGGGAGGGTTACTTTACTTCTCAGCTGTATTCCAACATTATCTACAGTATCTTACTAGCCTTTCCACAAAACTTTTAGAAAGAAAATGAAGTAATTTGCTTACCACGAAGAACTGTCAAGCAAACCTTTCTTTGAAAATGCTGTCATTGTTATTCCATCTTTCTTGTTACTCTCATTCCTATCAGAATGTATCCTTGCCGTTCTTCTCAGAGGTCCTTGGTCCTAGTCTCGCAATGGCACATACCTAGGCTTCAGTGCGGCCAAGACTTCAATCCTGTACTCTTCATGGAAGAGAGGCTAGACATGCACACACATGCAAAATGCTGTGTGTGTTTAGGGAAAAATAATACAGATAAATGAGGGCTAACAGACGGTTTCAGTGCTAAACTGTAGCAGAAGTTTTAGCAGTTTGTTTTTAGTTTTTTGAAGTTATATTAGAAAAAACATAATTGCAAGTTGTTGGAGGTCACTAGGAGATGTAATATTGAGTGTCAGGAGTTATCATTTCGTAATATTTTCCATGATTTCTCATGTGTCTCCTAAGTCAATTTGTCTTTGGTTTTTCTCCACAAAGTGAGGTTAACACTGGTGGTATTGTATTGTTCTGAAATTGTGTGGAAGAAATAATACAGAAGTTAAGTGCCTTGACAAGATTTTCTCAAAAATGTTCATATACTGAGGGCCAAATGCCCACCAGTGGATTTTGAACATCCATTTTGTCCCTTCTTAGGGGGGTTTGCAAACATTGTGAACTCTGAAAAACAGACTCAAAGTGTTTCAGTTCTGTGACTCAAAACCAAGACGCCCACTACCAACAACCATGTCTGAAAGTATGGTCAGAAAACACATCAGAAAAGCTTGTAAAAACAGTAGCCTTAAAGTCTTCATGACAATTAATCTTAAGGCCAGTAAGATCTTGTAGTATAGATGGGCAACATGATCACCATCTTATATCTTCAAGGCTTTGGAGAATGCTCCACAGTCTTCTAAACTTTCTGCAAGCAGAAAAAGGTTGTCCAGCCTTCAGGATGCCCAGCACTCTGAGAAAGGGGTATGGCAGCTACAGTGTGGGGAAAGACTTGTGCCTCCTGTGATCCACTTTAAAACACGTTGTAGGGGATATCCTGTATGGCCTAAGCTCTCTGACTGTTGAGTAGAGCCCTGAGAGGATGAATCAGATCAAAGCACCTCTGCTGTTTCATGCCATTTGCTTGTACTAGTGTGTCTCTTCCTTACAGTGCTGTCCAGTAATGTTATGCTCGCAGTGTTCAGCATCCTGCTGTGACTAAGGTTGATTTAAAGTAGACTGATTCTGGTCTGGTTTTACCAAACTGTCTTTACACAAGAGAATCACAGGTAGTTTTATATTACTCTATAATACAGGGTGTTAATTCATGGTAAACCCAAGGTAGGTCAGACTGCATCCAGTGTAAATCAGCATGGATCAAATAAAATTAAAATATTGCCTGCAGAACATCGTCTCAGTTTTTAGAGCAGCCCAGACCAACATTGCAATTGTTAAAATGCTGTTGTGAAAATTTTCCTGTTCACAAGAATAAAATGGATGGTGTGTAAAATATTCTCAGGAGGTCATTTTTTTGATATAGGATTAGCTGACAAAGTCAGGGAAAACATCTCAGTTTATTTCAGTGTAACATCTAACTTCAAATTTTAAAATTATCTGCTATGCAAGGTCATGCAGCATGTACTACTGTTACATGGAAAGAAAATGATCAAAAATTTTGAAATATGCAGAAGATACAGGAAGATAACAGTCAACAGACACTGTTTCCCTGTCCTTCTGCCCTGTGCAATATTTTTGGCACTAATGGCAAATCCAGACTCTTCCTTGATAGGATGGTACCTATTTTGGTGATAAGGGGTAAAGTGTTGGAGTGTCATTGTAAAACATTATTAATTTTGAGGCATCATTAGAATGTCTTCAGTTTGTCTCACACTGCGTGAAGCCAAGTCAGTATCTATTTTGGTGGTATTTGAATATTCTAAGAATCCTGTGAGATAAATTCATAAAAAACTCACACAGACTTAAGTAAACATCAGAGTTGCCTCTCCTGCATTCATTTCTTAGCATTCTCAACAGAACAGCAGATATTTTTGAGGCTTTTTCTTATAGGTGTTGAAAATCTCCACATTTGCCGTATTGATCTTTGGCTATGGGGACAGGCTTCCCTTATTTCATCATAAACACAGCTACATGAGAAAGGTTGAATAATACTATTAATTCTTAGGAGACTGAACTATCCTGAAAAACTGAGGATGTTAAAAGCATACTGAGAATCACTTTTGTTGGTAACTTCATTACTAAGATATTTGAAGAATATGGGGCACTCTGGACAAGCTAACAAAAAAATTTCTTGTGCATTTCTACTCTGTGCACTTTAATCAGTCCTACATAATAGAACATAAAAATTAGAACAACTGTATTCAATATTTCTGGGGTTTTTTTTCTCTCCAATGTTGACAAGTATCAGCATATATAATTCCAGGAAAAAGACACTGTACTCACATACACTCTTACATCTGCAACCATCTGCAAGTCCTGTACTTGGAAAATGAGAATGATTGAGCAAAAGTTGTGAGGGCTTCTTTGCATTGTCCAAACTCCAGCTGGCCTCTTCAGAGCAGATATAATACGAAGAAGCACTCAGAGAGCCGTAGCTTTCTCCTAGAAAAGGACAAGCCAATCCAATATCAGAAAAAACATCAGATCAACATAATGATACTTTAATTCTCAGTCGTAAATGATTTGTACTGTACATTCATCAGTTGCCTCTAAGAATCAGTAGTCATAAGATTTAAGTTCAAAAATCATCCATTTCAATGATGTGAAACATTACTTTTTGGATGTATTCAGAACATTCCGTAAAGACACATTTAAACTTAATGTTAAAGCACAACCATGTTATTTAGTAGACTAAAAGTCATGACTTTTTGTTACTGGATGCTTCATAATCAACATGAAATATGTTTATTAGTGTGCTTTTCAAAATACCAAGTAAAATTACTGTCACCTTTCAGAGAAGACTTAAGTACTGAATGGAGGTAGAGGGTGTTTTTCTGTTTTCAACTCAGAGGTGGCTCATCTTAAGGAAGGTTAAAACCCATTCAACACAGTGATGCAAGAAAACTTTCAATTCTGCTGCCAGTGCTACTGAACAGGTCTCAGTGGCTGTCAATCCAGCACTTTTAACAGATGCTAAATATGCTTTCTAAATTTAAAAAAATGCAGAAAAAAACCTAAAACACAATTTCTTCAGTAAGTGGTAGTTGGCAAACATCTGATTTAAACTCAACATCTGTATTTTTCTCAGCCTTATCTACTAACTCTGTAAAGGGACAGGTAACAGCAAGTTCGTGACAAAGGAAAAAGGAAGGTCCATTAAGAAATTCATATCCATTCACGGAACAAAATCATTTCTGATTTTTCACAAATCACAAAAATTTTCTCAAAATTACAGTATATTTGAGGTAGGAACACATGCATTGGGGAAATATTGCCCTTTAGCATTTTTGGAGTAATGCTCTGTGCATGTAAGAGTACAACCAGGGCTACTTTTGGAGGTGCATAAGTTTTCAAATGGTGTGTACCTGCTACGACTTACACAAGCAGAAGACTGCATAAGAAATTACAGATGAGTGCTAAATGTTACACTTTCTTCACCAGTCATAGTCCCTAACCTGAAAATAATAGGCCTTAACTGTACATAGACCATTAAAACTAGTGAAAAATCATTTAGTTTTAGAAGAATGAAAAAATTAACACTTCTTAACAAACAGACCCAGAGCAGAGCCCAGAATAAGTCCATCACAACCCAAGGTTATACCGTTCCCTTCAACTTACCAGCCAAACCCAGATGCAGAGGAGAAGGGAGGGACAGTAGGGGATTCATCACCCCATTTCCTCTCCATCATATTCCTCTGGATGTCAGGAACTCTTCCAAAGCAGAAAAAGCTATTTTTCCTTTCACTGGCGCAAAAAGAGAAGGCGGTTACTTGTAAACTGTCCCTTCTACAGTACCCATCAGAGGTACAGCTTGAATCCAAAAGTAAGTGGAGTCTGGGGAACTCTTTCTCTAAATAACTGTAGTATTATTGTAAGGTATAAAAAATGTGATAGCTCTGTACAGTTTAATTTTTCCAGCCAGCAGTATGTACTTCAAGGTAGAGAAGGTGGGTCTTTTAAAGGCAGGCTTGATACCAGAAATCAGATATAGAGGAAGGACAGTTTATAGAAGCCAGTAACATAAATGTCTGTGCATTTGTCCTCTAAACTATTTGCAATCTCTCTGTGTTAAATGGAAGGTAAACATGTTGTTAAGGAAATCCAAATGGGTGCTTTGTGATTCTTTAGGACATAACAGGCAATGTCAGGCATGAGAAACTGATTGATTGATTTGCACTAGGAAAAGGAGTTTTGATTGATTCTCTGAAGAATCATGTGGATAAGATCCACCAGGAAAAAAAAAAAAAAGTGAATTTCCAGAGAAAGAACTGTTAAAGTGGTAGCATCATTTGCAGCTAAGAATGTTCATGTTAATGAAAATTGGATAGCTTTTTGTCTATCGGCTTGATCAGCATTTACTTGCTAACAAAATTAAAGAGGAAGAAAAATATAAGGCAGTATTATTGCTGCTCATTATATCTAACGATGAAAACACACCCCCTGGAAAAGCACCAGCTAGTAACCATATAAAAGGCAGTGTGTGTATACTATATGCCCCACCAAAAAGGCCTGTCAACAAGTTTGCTTAATAGCCAGTGTTACTTTAAGTGCTCTGCCTTTCGAATTGGCTTTGTACTGATGGCAGTGTCTGGTTCAAGGTCTCTGGCCTGCTGCTCAGATCCCTCCAAGGGTTTGTTCCTTGATATCCAAGAGATCAGCTTTCCTTCCGTGACCTTTCATGGCAGTAGTTCAGCATAATTGTTGACTAACAGGAGGGATGCTTAAGAGCCGAATAAAAAAGTTACCCACTTCACAGGATCAGCCTCGATTATGGAATGACCTCTCACAAGATATAAGAAAGGACACAAAACTGACCACAGAGCTAGACTTGGAAGTTGTCTCTCCAAAAATAATTCCATCCCATACATATGTAACGAACACGCACATGAATAAACTCTCTCACCAAATTAAACAAACAAAAAAACAAAAAGCTTATCAGAAAATCAAACAATTTCTCTTACAATCTCCAAGGAAAGAAATAAAGAAATTAAGCAATTGCTTTTGTTATGCAGTCTTAAATTTAAAAAATGTAGAAGACAGATGGATATATAGTAATGAAGTAATATCCAAAAACATATTTTAAATAGGTAGGAAGAGAGTTCAAAGAACATCAGCATTCTGTCCCATCACTCTCATAAACAAGCCAGAAATAGTTTTGATTTAATTGAAGTTACAACAGGATGTTTTATTCCTCAGTTTACAACGATATAATGCAGTTATATAAGCTACACTTGAGAAATTAGTGAAGAAGGAAATATTTTCTGGGTACCAAATGAACTTGTGTATAAATTTCAGATACAGCATATTTAACATTGTTACAGCCATATAAGTTTTATAGACAGATATCTAGATCATATAACCATTCCAGGTGTTAAGGAAGAAAAGTATTTAAGAGAACTGAAGTTTATTCGAATATTCAGCAGGTTTTACTGGTCGAAAGAGGAGAATGTTACCCAATCACGTAGGATTTCTTTGGGTAATGATTTGATGTGTGAAGGTCGAAGTTTTTCCAAGATGTCTATCCTATCAACTATATTTTTTTTGAGCTACAGAGGCAGCATAGAAAACAGAGTTTTAATTCATGTTCAGTGTCTATATTGATTCAAATGATGCTCAGATATTTTCTGCAGGAAATGGGATACCTTGCAAACACAAAAAATTGCCAAGTAAAGAATTGTTCTAATCTCATGTAGGAGTTATAACTGTAACCTTATTATTACTTTTAGTGTTGGGGTTTTTTTTAAATTCAAAAGTACATTAAATTGCCAGTTTAAACATATTAAGAGCATAATTTCCTGTAACAGTGAGTGTAATCAATTAATAAGACAATATACATATTTTTATGAAGAACTCCTTATCAGTTTTCTCCTTCATTTTTTTTTTAAGCATTTTTATTGTCCAGGAGAATGGTAGAGAAAATGCCTTTTTCCTTTTTAATTTTTAATCTTTCTCTTATTCACTTTATGTCTACACTACCAGTCAATACCGCTTTTTAATATACATGTTGAACTATGTGCCATCTTTTAGTCTTAGATGTCTGAAACAATCTTAGTATCTCTTTATTATGTCTTTTACTGTTGAAGGAACCAGAATTCAGGAGCAAAAGTCTTCAGTAAAATTCTGTGTCAGTTGCTTTATGCTGACTCCTCCATTTAGGGAAGTTTGTGTGGTGGATACCATAGCTGTGTCTTTATTTCCTCTCTTTCTGCCAACTCCTTCATGAAAGGCTTCTCTGCCCCCTGCTCCTCCTCACACAGCAACTGATTTATTGCCAGAGGAACTGTTTAGACCTAACTAAGATTGTGAGTTAGTTTCACCTGTTTACCTCCTGCCTCAGTTTGGGTTTCTCATCTGTCTTTTTTCGTTGCACTGTGAATCAGACCAGTCCTATTGCACTACAGCTGATCATCTGCCCTTTTCAGGAGTATCAGCCAACTTGACACCAGGCAATCTTCTCCTCAGCCTCAACAGCGTATTATTTTCCAGGACATTCACTAAGGACAGCAGGACAGGATGGATACTGCCATTGTAGTGCCAAGGAACTGAAGCACATGTTATGTAGGTGCTTGTTTTTGCATACAACATGGAGTGATCTACACATAAGAAGGACATCAGTCTTTGCTTTATGGATGATTTAATGCCCTCATTAGTCAATGCTCATTATATTTCAGCTCTCTGTCCAATGGTGCCCTGTACCCAGAATAAAGGGTATTAAAGATGATGATTCATATTTTCATACTTAGCTGTCTCTTTCTTCCAAAATAATCAATCCATGCCCCACCTTTGCACTTATATAGCTTATTTCTATAGTACTTTAGAAATTTCACTTTGGTAAAGAGATTGCGCTAAGCTGAATTTAAATAGTTCTGTCCACTTCAGCTAGAAATTCCTCAGCACAGATATAATCCACGTGTACTTGCAACTTGCTGCTCTAACCCGTCTAAATATGTTCTGATTACAGAGCTCTGCTGCAGCACTAGCAGAATAAACAACTTTCAGAAGCTTACAAAATTCCCAATTGTATTTTCTAAAACACTTCTTTATTTTTAGTACAAGAATTTTGCCATTGTGTATACCTTGCAGAAGCATGTGGAGGGCAGAACTGTCCACTGCAGTAGGAAGTTTTCAATGTGACTTGGAATGAAAAATACAGATACTGAAACTGTTCCTGGAAGAATATAGTAAGGAAGAATAATACTAAATCCATTAAAGTGTCTGATTTTGTTCAGATATTTTTTGCATTTTTACTTCAATTTTTACATGGTACAATATTTAACATTAATAAAAAAAGAAAGAAGCTCACATTGAAAAGGTAGGAGTTAAATAGGCCATGTGGAGTTTATCAAACAGGGCATGACTTCTTTTTTCCTTTTGAAACAAAATTTTGGCACAATCAATGTAATTTACCAGAGCATTTCTTTTGCAAGAGAATCGTTAGAACAGTAGGAATTGCTCCACCAGATTTTTGCTAGGAGATCATTTGATAGATGTTTTCATATCTAAAACAAAACCAGTAATTTTTAGCATGACATCTGTCTAACTTTTCTTTTTTTAATTTCTGTGCAGTTAAACAGTGGCTAGTGTATGAAGAGAAGTATTGCTTAAATGAATCACAGGTAGATACCAGTTAAGAAAAATTATCTGGACTAATAGACAACAAAAGATTTTCTGTTGCAGGTCAGCATCTGTGCTTTGAATCTTTAATGGTATTGTATGAAGGCGGGGGGGGTTATGTTTGGGATTTGCAGGGGGACTTTAGTGGGGGGCTGCCTTTACATTCATCAGTTTAACTCAAACACCGTGCATTTAAAAATAAAATCAATTCAGATTTGCAGATGACATGCTGATGTACCCTCATCTGAAGTGCCAGGGTTTATTTTTCCTGTGTTTCCACAGTACAATAAATTCTGGGTTGTGTCTAGCTGAGGGTCCAAGGCTGTGTTTAACAAAGAGACTGAACTTTTAACCTTTCAGGCTTCCAGATTTTGATTATTACGACTAACTGATTTTCATTTAGATTTTGTTTCATTAAAGCAAATCCAAATCATCGATGAGCATGCATATATATGAATACACTGACCTTCAAGCAATAAAGGATGTCTTTTGCAGGTCACTAGCAAGACTTAGTAAGGAAAGAGATATGTGAGAAACCTCTACCCCAATTTGGTTAGTAATCAGCACTTAAATGAAGAATTCTCGTGCCTTGGTTTCAGTTATTAACTTACTCACCTATGTACAAATTGATGTTTTCCCAGGGATAATGCTATACTATTGTTTGCCTTCTAAACACTGACTGTTTCAGATACTCTGCATGCCACTAGATATATTTTGAAAGATCAGGCATTGTTTTGCACTAATTTCAAATTAGAATCTTTGTTATTTTCTGTTTGCTCTTACAAAGTTAGCTGAAAGAAGCCAAATAAAAATGCATTAAAAGGGATCTATTTACCGTTTAATCTCCTTGCTATGCCATTATACTCTTAAGATATAAATGAGTAGAAACTGTCTCTGTGAGAAGTTATAAAGTGACATGTCTCTTCCCTTCTTCTTGGAGGAATAATGTGATGAGCAGTGAACACTAGAGGGGGAGCTTAACCGTTCAGGAGAGTTAAATCTCCAGACCCTCTGGGAGAGGATCAGAGTGATACGATAGCTGCTGACTTAAACAAGCAAAGTTAAGGCATGGACAGCCATGGTTCAGAAGTCAAGAGGTCAAGAATAGTAGAGAGCCAATTTATTGTCATTTTCCAAAAAGGCAGCAAATCATAAGTGGAATTGAGAAGTTTAGGGCTCTGCTCCTACCATGATGTGGTATATTTTAAAAACCTCTCTAGAGGCAGTTTAACATGAAGAGTAGGATTACAGGGATTTTTTTTTCCCAAGGACTGTCTGTCATTTAAATGTCTGAGGAATGATGGAATGAATTATCATAAAATTTTGACAAATTTGATGGCTCAACCAAAGGGGGAAAACAGACATACCACTTATTGGGTTCTAATAAGACATGACATTTAAAATGAGTTTACATGGCAGTTAGACCTTTGCTTTTCTTTTTTTTTTCTTTCTTTGATTCAGAAACATTTGTGTTTGCAGAGCAGTTATTTATAACTGATGCTTTTCTAAGAATGGAAAGCATGCTCCTTTTCATCCTCTGCTTCCTGTGTTTTAATGACTTGGTGCCTGTTTCACGTATTGTACTTTCGTATACCCTTAATTCTGAGTCTTGCTGGCTCTTATAGGGTGTCAGTACATCCTTTACTGCGATAACGAAATATGAACTTACTGTATATTTTTACTAACTTTGTTATAATCGCATCACAAAGAATGCTTTTCATTTTAAAAGGTTTCAGGTTTTTATTTCTATTTGTTGAAATAAAAACATTTCAATAATTCATTTTCTGTTTATATTATATCTCTTTTCTAAAGAAAGTAATGACAAGCCCATACTGTCTATTTTCTGCTTACACATACTCACAGGTATTTTGGTGCCCACTTCTAGTTTGGGCAATGTAGCATTTGTCCATTTCTTATGAAGTAGCCTAGAAAACCAGCCAGGTGAATTGAGCTTTTCTTTTTATTTTGTTGTTGGTTTGGGGTTTTTTAACTCCATGTACCACTGAGTGCATGCAAAATAGCACAGACACACACAGGAATTTTCTGAGTGCAAAACGTCCAGGAAAGCCTCTGAAATGCTGTTATCAGGATGTGGAGCTGTACATTGAAGGATCCTTTACAGGAAAGGGTTTGGGTTTTTTTTTAAATAATGTTCCTGCCAGGTCCCAGGATGATGATGAAAGCTGGATATGAGTACGGCAGCTGCTTGGCCAGGGGGTGCCTGGTCCATAACTTGAGCCAACTTGGCCAAGCAACTGCTTCTGGCACTGTCCCTGGGTCACTGAAACTAGCTGTTGCCCTAACAGGAATGCGTTTCACAAACATTAAGCCAAAATATAGCTGAATTAATCAAAACGAAACATAACAATAAATTATGTTCTGTTTCTTTTCCAGATTGTTTATCACTCTGGGCGGGGTGCTAATTTTATCTGCAGTTACTAAAGAAAGTAATGCTTCTTCTATAGCTGCAAGGTACCAGATAAGCAGAAATTAGGTAAGCATATGTTGGTATTTAGTTACCTGATACAGGTGATTATATTTTTCAGGAACCTCTGCAAATTATTTTCCCAATTTCTGTTTGCTCTGCATAAGAGGTAGATACTTTTATTATTTTAGTGTTTTGCCCCTGAAGGCTTTTCCTCATGGTAACTCTACTCACAGGTTTCCTTGGACTGCAGATACATAGAAAATATTGCCATGCTGCTATATTTAAATAAATGCATTTTAATTATAAAATCACTTACTTATGACACCTTATTATATCATGTGCCATATAGATCTTTACATATGTGATGAAAACTTGTAGCCATTGCCTTAATTTAAATATATTAATATTAATCTCTATTGTTTTATTATACCTAATATAATTATAGTACATTGTAAAAATGTGAAAGGTCTGAAACATCATTCTTTAGTATAAATGCAAACAATGAACTCATAAGCTTAGAAAGACAGTAGTTCAATTACACATTATTCTGAAATTTTCTGTCTTGAACTTTCATGAGCCCTTTTCTGAACAGGATGTTCCTGCCCTCATAGAGAAAGAACGGCACCAGTTTAATTTGATCCTATCATATCATTGTACCTAATTTGGATGTTTCACTTTGACTTACATATGTGCTTTGATGGTGTAGAAAGGAGTTTTGGGGATACTAATATATTATGTGTTGTACTACTACAGGCAGGCATTACTGCAATAGCACTATGGGTCTCAGTAATTTGCTTCATTTTAGAAAATAAGTGATTGGGTTTGAAAGAGAAGCAGGTCCACTGATTACACACCACACAGACCACAGCCAGCTCTTAAGGGCACATTTTCTTCTGTTTTGTTACTGTATCCCCACTGATTTTCAATAAAGCTTCACTGCTGAAATTAATAGGAGAATTTGACCCTGTATTTTCAAGCACACTAATTTCTCTTTAGACAAGACCTTTTTATTACTCTCATATCCTTTATTATCTCAGCCAGACATGTATTGCTTCTCTGTGACGCTTGAGGAAAAACCAAGTATAGCAGTAAATACATTTCAGGAAGAGGGAGAAGACAAATAAGATGTTAGTAACTGTGGAATAAGAGCTCTTTTAAAATCAATATCCATCCATGCTTCACCAGATTTCACCTTTTCTTCTCTCTGATCTCTTATTTTCACTTTATTAATTTATGTAGCTCAAGTAGCCAGTTACGGTCTTTTCAAAGGTGCAGGGCCAGACTGAAATCCACCCAACCAGTTGCTTTTGCTAATAGTGTTTGCCATATGAGTCTTTTTTTTTATAATGTAACATGTCTAACATTTAAGTAATAATCTGAGTACAGTAAGTGCAACTGATGTTACAAAAATTACATGAAAGAAGGTAAATCAGTATATCAGATAAAAAATAATTTATAAAGGCACAACATGCTGGGTTTTGTAAATTAAGATTTACATTTATGGCAACTCTGAGTGAACTCAGGCTCTAACAAGAGCACTTTTTGGATGAGGTCTGGCTAGTGAAGCAATAAAAACTGGAAATTCACCAAGAAATCAGGCAAGCCCTAAAATAATTTATAAAAGAAGGAGGAGTGGGGAGATGATTGTTTCCAAAGGAAAAGAAAACATTAAACAAGTATCAGCTATCTAAACAAAGAGGACATAATAATTCTTTTTGCTTGTTTAGTATAATGCTGAATAACTGATACACTATCTGATGGTTTCTGAAAAGCTTTGGTTTCTCAGGCAAACAAGCTGAAGAAGGGCTTTATGTTGGTGGTAAGCAGTGGTAATCACTCCTTTCCCCTAAATTTCCCTAGTAAAACTCTCCCTAGGGCAGAGCTATGCTTTTGCCTATGCTGAGCACTGCTCATTCTTGACATGAGAAGGGAAGTCCAGGATTAACCTCAACACAGTTGATGCTTCTTGAGCAAATGACAGTGGGTTGCTTTCCATGAGGATGTGGCTAGTGAAGATCTTCTCTTTAAGAAGGAACTGATGTAAATGGGCCAATTCCAGTGTTTGCCACATAGAAAAAGAAAAAAAAAAAAAAAGTCTTCCTTTGTTCCCAGAAGTAATGTATGAACATAACAGAGGGCTCGCAAAGAAGCACACCTCTGATTTTGGTGTTTGCAGACTCTCTGGTTGAAAGCCAGTCTGTCCTCATGATATGGCTGGTTTGGATCTCATCCTCCACCTTGAACTTCTCCTGCCTCTAGGCTGAATCCTCAGATATACTTTTCACTAGAGACCTGCCCATCCTGCGATTGGATGGTTGAACTGCCTCATTTTAGGGAATTTCTGTATTTCAGATGGAGTTTGCTACTCCACCACTCAAATTCAGCATCTATCCTTAGGAAATACAATGCGGCAGCTTGAACAGTCTGTGGAGGAGTTAAAATGGGTCTGCCATATCTGTCACAGGTCAGGTTGATGTGGACACCAAATTATGGTCTGGGCCACAACATTTTCCTTCTTCAGTGTTGTGGCCCATGAGGCAGCAAAGATTTAAGGAAGCTGCTTTTCCTATTGAGCTGTAAAGTATGAAGGAAAAAAACAGCGAGGTGTTTCTAGGAATAATGCAATTAGAGGGAGGGTTAGTTGTCTTCAGAAGATAAACACTGTAATTGAAATAAGGGATATTATCTCGAGAGAAAGAATTAAACCAGGAGATGTGAAAGAACTCATTGTCTATTAATACCCACAGAATGATTCATAAGGGGTTGCTGCTTTCAGCTCTGAGTAAGTGATTAGCAGTTAGATCTACTCAGTAAAAGTTTTTTGTAGTAGCACGCTAAAAGCAACAGAAGAAAAATCACATTGAAATGAAAACAAATAGTGATCCTAACAGCCTGGAATCTGATATCAAAATCAGTACTAACAGGTATAGCCTTTGCAAATTCTGGTAGAGAAAAGGAAATTGACTGTTTTGCACTTGTAAATCTGTCAGTCTGAAGCCATTCACTAGTTTATTTCAGGCTTTTCAGTCATTTTATAGTTAAGCACATTTCCCATTACAAGCTTGCTTTCTAATTTTATGTATCTAAATTGCCCCACACAGAAGCAATCTTTTCAAAACTTATATGGTATATCTTTACCAAAAATTGTGTTTTGAGGGGAAATCTGGAGTAAGCCAGAGAAATCATTCTAAATTTTGGGCAAATTCAAGACTTTCTTTTTATTTTTCATTTTTTCTTGTTATTTAGTTGCTTGGCTATGAAATCCACACTTGTTCTGTTGTTCTTGCAAAGAAGTGCTTTTTAGTACATTTTCATGGGAGGTGAGTGTGTTAAAGGGTACCCAGTATATGAAATGCAAGTGCAGTACCTTATGATGTCCAGTCCTAGGATGCAGTTCAGAGGAGCCAGGAGTACAGCTTTGTTTGCTGTAAGCACACAGGCTAACACAGTGTGGAAACCGGGACATGGAGGAGATGCAACTGATACAGATTAAACAATAAAGACGGAGATATAGAAAACAAATATAGTAACCCACAGATGACAGGGAAGCAAGCTAAGAAAGAACCAGTGTTAAATCTTCAGTGTTTCAAATGCTTTTCAGTGTTAATATAAGCTTGTGAATTTATTTTTCTTCCATTTCCTTAGTGGTCTACTATCCTGTGTAAAAATTCCTTCTGTTCCTTTCTGAGGTCTCTACTTATAAGCAGATACTCATACATAGTGAAACGTGAGTGATTGTAAACCACATCCATTGACACAGCAGTTCCTAGGAGGTAAAGCAAATATTTTTAGTTAAAACTACAGAGTGAATTTTACTTTTGCAGAATGCAATTACCTAAATTAGATTTAGGTAGGATACCTAACACTTTTATTGTTATCATGTCCCCAGCAACCTCAAGCACTGGATTGGATTAGTCTCTTAGCCAAGGGAAGGGGAGTAAACAGGAGCTGCAGAGAAGCAAAACATTATGAAATGCAGAACATTATTTTGTCTCCATGATGCTAACAATAGATTGTGCATACTTCCTCCCTTACCTCTAAAGTAACTCTGTCAAAAGAAATAGTTTTTATTTTAAACACAAATTAATGAACCAGCTTTATTACTTCCGAAGAGAGAGGCTGGCAAAGGAAAAATAGAAAAAGAAAAGACCCAGGAGTCATTGGTAGAATAGGTGGTTTATAATGTGTTAAATGTGTTTATTTGCACTTCCAAAGTTCAGATTTCCTCATACATTTTCATACTGATAGAGATAAAATGCTAAAGTCTTCAATCCCTCTATGCCATGCTGAGTTGCTAAGGGCTGTTGAGTTTTTGTTATTTCTCCTCTCGAGTTAGCTCTGATTATGCCTGCTGAGTGAAAAATTTGTATTTGCCGACAGAAATAGGAACCATACCACGTGCGCTTGCACTCAGCAAATGCTCCAATACATCACAAAGATTTGCTCAACCCACCTTCAGAGGCCAAATCGAGCATGCTATTTTCTGTTTAGATCTGATCCTGAAGACTATCAGTCAGGGGTGTTTCTCAATCTCTGATTAAAACAAGGCCTACAAAGCTGCAAGTGTTCATGCACAGTCTCATTAGAGGACTGGATGGAGTGACCCTGGTCTTCTAGCACAAAGCTGTGAGTGAACTTCAAATATGAGAGTGCATCAATCAAATCCAAGCAAGGCTTTTATGTCATTTTTTCTACTTTGCCTTTAAAGTCCTAAAGGAATGCCCTTTCCACTGTACAGCCAAGGATCATTCAACAGCAGCAAACAAACCAACAAAAACCTTTTCAGGAGAAGGATTTTACTCCCCTCACAAAGGGGAAAGTAAGATATTTTACCAATGTGTTTTCTAATAAAATAGAAAATACACTTGGCTCATTTCATAGCTCTGTGTCAATGACTTCTGCCAATATGGAGGGCTCACAAGTATGTTCAAGAAATAGAAAGTTTATTACAAAAATGATGAAAAGGGAAGGTTTGTACATTTTGCTTTAAACCAGGGTTGATGCAGCTTTTTGCACCCTTTTGATTTTTGCTGCTTCTTACACAAATACAAAAATACATTTGAGAACAATGCAACATTTGATCCAGATATTTAGTGCTATAGCACAGTGTGGTAGGTAATTCTTTTCCATATAAATGATTATGACATTTTAGTAACTACTCTTAAATGGAAAAATTAAATTTAAAAGACGTTACACTTCACCATCTAAAACTCTTTTCAAAAGATATGATGATGTAGTGAACTGTGATCATAAATAAATGAAGTTTTTCTCTGAACAAAAACAAGGATCCAAAAATAAATACAATCCAGGGATGACTCTCCATGAAAATTAAATTAAAATGAGCTAGGGGAGTTTGAAAAAACAAAAGATGTTAGATAAATGAAACAAGCCTAAAAATGCCAAGTGACCAAAACTTTGGAAGTCCGACAGACTACTTGAAAAACTAGTCTGTACTCAGCTGCATTCAGCTGAGGCTAGAAGGACCTAATATTTAGTTCTTGACCACAAGATATCCTTTTGTCTCTGTACCATGTTTTATTTCCTTAAGCTTCATAAATTATGAAGCAGCCATGACTTAAGCACCACTTCTTGCCTTATCGTCATCTATATATACACATACATATTTTTGCAATTCTTAATATGTGGCGGTATTTCCATCGTTATATTTAAATGTGTTTTTTTGCAGGCCTTCAGATGTTCAGAAGAATTATGCAGATTTTATAAATCAGTACTAGAGCATTTATGCCACTTGATGGTGCCCCATCTGTGCTTCCCCTGTAGTGTTTGACGGGGCATCTGTGTAAATTGCTACTTTTTTTGTTTGTTAATTAACTCACTGCATAAAAAACATGATGCATTACCTGTTATAATTTTGATATGCTGCAGAATGTACACTTTTTTTTTGAGATAATGTTGAGTCCTGAGTTTGCCTTTGCTCTTACAGTTTCAGAAACCAGATGTCAAGCTACTTCTCTTTTCAGTCATTGAAAATCCAACAAACTGAACAAATTAAACTTCTGCTCTTGACTCCTGAACAGCACATATTTTACTTTTCTGACATGGTATTGTTGTTAACTTTTACTTTATCTCACATATATTTCCAATTTAATATACTATATGGTGTACTTTTATGTATTTATAAATCAATAGGTATGTACTTATATATTTAATTTTTGTGAAAATACAGCAGCCAAATCAGCCAGATTTTCAGTTGATTATATGTTTGCTCTATTCAATTACTTGCTTCACATTTTTTCATGAGGCTCTGAATATCTTTTTGTGGGGTATGTTTTCTTTTGTTCCCTGTTCCTCCAGAAGAAAAAAAAAAAAAAAAAAAAAAAAAAAACAAAACAAAACTTTTTTTTAATGCTTTAATTTGCAGAGTGTTAAAATCTATTCTAAAATCTTTATACCTTTTTGCTGCTGGGAAATAATGAGGTATATTTTCCTCAATGTTACAGTTTTTAATTTCAATTTCTAGCAAAATTAAGTTGTTGGTTTGGATTACTTGTAGATTTAGCTAGAGATTTGCATTATCCTAAGACATAGTCTACTAAACCTGCAGATTCAGTGCCTGGCCCCAGTAGCCATGCGCCAGTTGGGACTTCAGAAGAAGACTGGGAAAATTCAGAAGGCTGAGCAGGTTGTTTTCATTTGGAAATGGCTGCATTCACTTTTGATGTTAACTTGATGTATATCCAGTACAAAATGAATGTTTAAACTCAGTCTGACCCACATTGTTGTTCAAGGACAAATTTTAATTTATGTTTTCCAACATTCCTTGGTTTTCTATCTTCCAACTGTATTGTAGAACGAATTTGGGGGGTTTTGTTTGTTTCCCTTTTGCATGTGGGAGTAGGGTGTGAAGCACTTACTGTCGAGTGAATGCATGTTCAGTGTGTAAACAACAATACAGTGTGTAGGGCCATGGTGTATGGCCGTGGTCTTCGATTTCTATTACCAAAGGTTAAAAATATGGATATATGTTTTGCCATCATAGCACACAATTTTTTCTACACAGAAACTTGCTTTGTTACTATCTGAAAAACATTACATAAATACTTTTCTATGGTGTTCATTAGGTGGTAAATAAGCAAAGGTGATTTATGAAAAAGAGAATACTAAACTATGTCAGGTTTAAAATCCAGGACGCGTCCTTAGAACACAAGCACTCTTGTGTTACAGCATTATACTCCAAGCATAGCTAAGGATGATCACTGCAAATGCTTAACACTTCCTATTTCTTCTCTGTTATGAAGTGATCTGTGCAAAGTTCAAGCTCTTACAAAACCAACAACAAAAAACTTGCACTGAGCAAGCACCAACAGTACCTGTGAAATTCCAGTAAAAACTATGTTCTCTTGTGTTCTCAGGTGTGTCAGATTTAGATAAGGTTATGTTTATGCAGAGTCAAGTAAGACTAGCCAACAGTACGGTATTACGACAACACTCTATTGCAACAAGTAGACAATCTAAGCAGATACGTCAGCAGCAAATGTGGACAATGTCACCCTAATCTTTCTTTTTCTTAAAAAAATAATAATACAAGTTAGCTTCCTACAAGTAATTATCTATATTTTTCTATCCATACCTGAATATCACATTTCTATGGATTGATCAATTTTCTTTGTTAAAGAAAAAAACATAAATAGTTACCCATAACGAGATATTTAGTTCACTTCCCCTACCCTCCTTTCCTCTTTCCCACCGCATGCCATTTTCCTACAGGACATGCTGCTGCTTCTAGTACAGACATTCAGTTATCATCTGATACTGATGGTGCCAGATGCTTGATATTATCTAGTTTGTCAAACTTTTGTGTTTGGTTTTGAATTTGGTTTTGTCTTAGTAAGGAACTACTAGGTTGTTTCTCCTCATTGTTGTTTGGTTTTGCAAAGGAAATTGATTATGCTTAAGCAGACTCAGACAAGCAGAAGAGTCATGTAATTTTGTTTCAACATACTGTGTTTGATTCTCTGATCTGTTAAGTCCATGAGCTACTGATTGTGGTATCCTCTATCTATAATCATTATTTCTGCTGTCAGTCCTTATATTTTTTTACTTTTAGATTACATATGCTTGCTTTCATTTAAACCATCTCTCAGATTCATTCAAACCATCTCTCAAACATGTATTCAGCACTGGGTATCTCTGGCTATTTGATTTCAACAACTGTTTTATGGCCTTTATTACCTACTGTTTCTTCTTTTACAGATTTTGTTCATCTACTTCAATTTGCCTGAGCTCACAAGTTTCAGGATTAATTTTTTACAACTTCTCCACCGGTCTTTTCCTCAGATAGTACTCTCATACTAAGATGCCCATGGATGGGGTATGAACTCCCAAACCATTCCCCTTAGCAATGGTCATATCATTCCTCTGATTTGCTGTCTGGCAGATTTTTCCACCTCTTGCTAGAGACTAGGGCATAATACAGGCTAGCATTTGTGAAGTGAATGATCAGATGAGACTTTCTTCAGAAGTTAGCCAGAATATTGTCAACAGCTTCTTCACAGAAAAGCTATGTTTATGAGAGTCAGATATTAATTAGAAGAATTTTCCTTGGAAAGTGCATGTTGCTGCAGGAATATAAGCACAGTTCTGTTTATTTTAAAAAAGTCACTACAGCCGTGTTTGCATCTGAGCAGAGAATGAAGCACTTCAGAAACAAGGGGGCTGTGTTTATGATAATAGTGTTTAAGTGCCCAGACACTTGCTGATTTCCCTGTTGTAATCGATGTATCCAAGGGTGGAACACAAGCTCCAGATAATCCTCTCAATTTCCTAAACAGTAGGATAAAATCTAGGAGAAAAATTTATGAGAGGAGAACAAACAGCTGATTAAAATAACAACAGCAACAAACAGTGTAGAAAAACAACTTGAGGTTAAGTGCTGTTAAAAGAGCTTGTAAAATGTCTAATAAAAAATACAAAAAAAAGTTGCAGCCTGTCAGTGGAGCATTGTTTTGTACTTGGTCACTAGTTTTACATAAATAATATGAGATTTTTGCCCATTGTACTCTAAGCCATTTCCTACAACTTTACCTGTTTCATATCTGATGTTGAAAGGGAATAATACCTTTTGCTACATGAAAATATTTTGGGCTAGACTGGGACAGCTTGTGTGAGTTTTTTTTGCATACCTTGGGCTGTCTAAAACTGTAGACAGCTGTGTCCAAGTTGTTTTTACAGCGGTGGACAGAAATGAAAGGAACAGGTACCTTTAAGAGGTAATCCAGCCAATGCGTTTTAGATACGTACTTTGGGATTAAGTCAGTTGTGCCACAGAAATTATTTTCTCCAGTGATTGTAGAGACACAAGTGTAAACAACCTTGCTCCAGAAATATCTGTTGGCAGGTGAATCCCACCTCTCATGCCTAGCTCAAAGTAAGAGGTGAATGTAGAACCACTTCTAAGAGAGGCTTTTTCTGCTTTCAGAGAGGAAATTTTGTATCTGATTCTTCTTTCCTTTAAAAAGAAAAATAACCTTCCGAAGCCCACTGCAGAATCCAACCTATCTAATGTATGCTAGGTCAGCTCTTTAGATCTTCCTCAATATTGTCCACCCCTGTTTAGCCAGCTCCTACCCACTAGTCTGAACAGCCCTGGAATACACATGAAATCAGATGAACCATGCATTTACATGCTGATCTGAGATGGGATGGAATTGTGTTTAAATGCTTTCTTTAAATGGATTACGGCAGATAATACCTCCATGTTGTGATGATCATGGTGGGCAGTACGGGATGGTTTGTAGCCTTGTTAGAGCTAGTGACAAATTTGTTCTTTATCTGTACTTGGGCTTTGTTACTTTTAATGAATACCCCAATCTTTGCAACTATCTTACAGCAGAATATGCTTTGAGTTGTAATATTCAGTATAAGAAAACTCATCAAATTCAACCTAGAATCCAAAGTTACCTGTAACACTGGAACTTCTGAAGTATTTATTTTTATTCTCATTAAATAAAGAGAGCCACAGATTATGATAAATCTTGTGTTGCCCTTCAAAGATACATCATCTAGTGCTTGAGGCCAAGAAATGAGTAGTTTCCATAATTAGTAAGGGAAATTGAATAATTGGGCTGTGGTTTATGAGGGTTCTTTCTCTAAGAAGAGAAACCATGTAAGTCTCAGTCAAGTGGGTTAACATGATTTATTTTTTTAGCACACAATTATCACAAGTTCATTTAACATAAATTCTAGAGTTGAATATTTATTTTGCATTTTTTTTTTCATTTCTTGTTAGCATAACCACACAGCCGTGTTTTTGGGAACAGTTTATACTCATATTTTCTGCCTGGAAACATGCTTAATATTGTGGTTAGCATGGTTTCTAACTCAGAATATTCAATGATATATTTTTCCTGAAGACAGTGAAAGAAATAAGTGCTTGTCTTCCAATAAATGGCATAAATTTGGGTATTTCAATGGAATTTCACATGGTGACAAGACACCAATTTATTTCATATTTTGCCATCACAGAGAATCTTTGCATCTGAATTGTTTATGCTCAAATAATTTAAAAAGCTAAATCAGTTTACAGATATCTTCCTTGCTAGGCACAAAAATGCTCTTGTGTGCTAGCATTTTCTAATGCATGTATGATGTTATAATACACACATTTTAATGCAGTATTAAGTTAATAAAAATAAGAAGAGGAAGAATGCACTTCATGTGTAACTTGTAGGAATCAGGGAAAGCAGGTTTGCCCAGCAAAAATCTGGATTATTTCACATTTCAAAGTCAATAGCTCCACAGACTTCAGGAACTATGATCTTATAGTGTTGTAACCTAAACAAGAGTGATGAAAGACTGGGGCAATTAGCAGATATAAAAGAAACCCAATCTCAAGATTACAAAATAGCAGAAATTATGAAATCTTGTACAAGAAATGCTGATGACAATATAGGATAGTTTTAAGCATAGGATTATTAAATCAAGTAATGACCAGTGTAGGTGTACCACTCAAACTCTGAGGACTCATTGCTGTGAATCCAGGGTTATGAGGCCAAGTCGTTCTTCAGACACACATGAAAACAGTGGATATCCCCATCAACCTTGCTGTAAAGGGATTTCTGAAGCCTGAGGATGAACAAATCAGAGGCAGCTGGACCTGATGCTAAGCACATCTCAATTCCTTTGCATATAGTGTTAGGGAAAGGTATTAGTATGCCTTCCCCACACCTGTCCCACTATGTCAGAGAGATCTGGGGAAGCAAAGACAGGAGGAAGGGGCCTGCATAGAAAAAAAAATAATAATAGTTTAAAAAATCACATGGAACAAAGCATCAAGACTTCTGCTTTCTTCATGCTATTATATCATAGAGATAACTTTAACTCACAGCAAATCAGTGTTCTGGAAGCACCTGGCAAAAAATTGGTATTATTACCCCTTACTGGGTTTGACCAAACATCTACCTAGCCCAGCATTCCTGTTTCTGTCAAAACAGCAGTAGATGCTTACAGAAAAATACACGAATAGACACAGAAAGTAGAAGAATGCATAGTAATCATCTAACAGACCTTAGCCTGAACTTGCAACACCTATTCATGTGAATTAAGTCCCCTTGAAATCAGGAGATTAGTGTCCTGACAGTATTGTTCTGTTCCACTTTTTAACAGAAATAGCATCATGAGCTTTCCAAATGGATATAGATCCTCTAAACCCTCTTATGAAAAACCCCAGTAGAGTTTTCTAAGAGAAGGGAGAAGCAAAGGTTTACGGAACATTCAGGGTGTAATTTCAGCTAAACGTGAAGTGTGCAAGTGTCTATATAATTTGTTTCGTAATTGCTGCGTGCCACACATAGCTTCCCATTGACTCCTCTTGTGTGTTTAAAAGCCTCTAAGTATGGTTTTAGTATTGAAGCTTTTAAGTATGGTTTCAGTGTTCCTGAAATCCTCTTCTCTGGAAAAATGCTTCCAAAGAAAATACATTTCCTATGTTTTCATGACTCTGACAGAGGTGCAATATTTTGTGACGAGTTACTTAATGTCTCTCTTCGAATATAGTTTTTGGAAAAAAATTATTCTTATATGCTATATTTAAAGTTAAAAAAAAAAAACAGACAAAAAAAAAAAAACCAAAACCAAAACACTCCATCACTTAGTTATCAGAGAAAAAAATATTAGGTAAAAATTTTATTACTGTGATCTCTTTTGGATTCTGATGAAATACACTTTCCACCTTTCTAATGGAAAACTTGGGAAGCTTAGATAACATAAAATGATTGTGACATTTATTGGCATCAGAAAATGGTAGGGGTTCCAAAACATTCCTGGTGTTTAGAGGTAGCCATGAACCATGGATTTACATGCACCAGACTGCATCAAATAGCTAAGCCAGTATTTTACACATACCTAATCTCTGAGTACATAAAGCGCTGCATGTAATATTACTGAAACAACAATCTAGCTTTTAAAAAAATGCTTTCCGGTAACTATTTAGTTAGAAAAAGAATCAATATTCCTTCAGTGTTCACAACCCACTCAATGGCTTAACTGATATGTTGTTCAGGAAAGGTTAGAAAGAGAGAGAGAAAGAATGAAGGCACAGAAAGAAGCAGGAAAGGAAAGGAAAAAAAATTATGCCGCCTAGCTACAAGCTGCAGAGGGAAATTAATATTCAAAAGGTTAAGGTGTCTGTGAAATGTATGTAATGAGTAACACTCATAGTTTGTTACTATAGGTTCATTGCCTCTAATGTTGAGGACGGCACATGGATAATTTACGATTCCCATTGTCCCCTCTGCAGGGATTAATTCTGAATTATTTATGTACCTATATACGCACAGAACTGAAACATTTTAGTTAAAGTCAGCCACTCACTCATAGTCTTGAAATTATGCAGCCCTTGTTGCTAAAAATGATGTTAGCCTCTTGTGATTTAAGTCATAACATTTTATTTTCAGTCCCACTGAGAGAGAAAGCATACAGGAGGAAAAAAAAGATATATTTTCCTGAAGAAATCTCTGAATGCATTTTTTAAAGATTTAAATAGATAATGGTAATTTGTTGAGTCAAATTATTATTGTAGCATGCATGTAAATAAACCTTTATTTTATTCATGATTAGAGATAATTTTTCTATTGCTCTCTGAGATTATTTTTTTAAGATGGCTATCTTTAAATACAAAAGCTTTGCATTTCAATAAAGGGAATCCCATCTACTTATTAATTAATCAAAGAATGGAATTTCATTTTGGGAAATTGGTCTCAACTGTTAAGAATTCCCACTGTATCACTGCCTTTGGTACAAATGAAACCTTCACTGCTGTTTCCATTTGAACTCCAGTGATTCCTTGCTGCTCTAAATGGCTCTTTTGGATACATCAAAATTCTTTAATCGTGGAAAAAATGCAGACATTAAATATTTCTTAATAAAATATTAGATTGGGGAATGTCTTGAGATATACACTGAGGCTAGTGTTTGATAAAGATCTAACCCAGTCAGCATGAACAGGTCATAGGCATTTTATCTAAGCTAGATATCAGTTTAACGTGTTACGTCTGTTTTTCACAATTTTTACTTCATCTGCAGGAGGAGCATTTTTTTCCTCGATTTGTACTTCAAACATGTTTCAATATGACATAGTTGCAGTGCGAAATTTCAAATTTATTGATATACAGATGTCACTATGCAAAGGGCAATTAATAAAAAGGGTAAGAAAAAAGAAACCATTGCCTGAGCAGCCCCAGACCTTTGGGGTTTCAGATGAACTGGCCGTCTCTGCCTTGAGGAATTGTACCCATAATGATGACTGTTCATTGCAAGCAGACAGCATAGTCTGCAAGCAGAGTATTTAATACCAAGTGGATAAAGATGTAAAAGTATCTGACATGGAAAGGAAAAAAAAAATACATATAAAAGATCAATCCTTCTTTTTTCCCCTTCTGTACAATTCAACGATTGCTAATGAATTAGGAGGAGGGGCATATTGATGTACTGCTTGACTGTAACACAAAGAAGTGTAGTTAGCAAAAAGCTGCAGTGGGTAATGAACAGTATTTTAACTCGGCAGTTTAACCTCCGTGTCTGTCAGCAATGACCTTTTACCAACCCCAATGAGAGCCTGATTTCTCACTTTTGCTACTCACTGCTGGATGAGTGAATGTAGAATTTGACAGCGAGAGGTTTTACATGAAAAGGGAAGGTACTTAAAAAGCATGTTTTGTGATGATAGGCTACATTTATTCACTGTTCATTACGCTGGGTGCAGCGGCAGCGTTGGTGGATTGATTGGGTGTGAGCAGCTTGTCTTCTGGGGCAGTGAGGAGGCGTTATTGACCTGCATGGGAGCCGAGGTGGCCTCCAGATGACCCCCCTTTCACCTGGAATTGACCTTGAAAACAACCTAGGGTTCACCCCGCTTTGAATAAATAGAAAAGTGTCTTAACAGCATGTGGATTATTAGAATTGACATATTGCACATTTCTCCTTTTTCAACTTTTATAGAGGTGCGTGTGTAGGGGGTGGAGGGAGAGTGTTGCCTTTTAAATTTCCAGGACCAGCAGCTGCACGGCTTGGTATTTGTACAGATTTATGGCGGGAGGCAACTAGACTTTCTCCTGCTTGATGCTAAATTTTACCATTCATCATTATTGATTAGAGCCTACACTCTATGACAGAGCCCAAACCTTACTATGACAATTGCTATTTCAGTTGTTATGGGCCATAATGGGCCATAGGGATGATTTAAAAGAGCACAATAGCTATCTGTAATTACACATGAATAATCCATGAATTCTCTAGCACAGTGCTTATAATCAGACCCTAACAGCCAAGGCCGAGACATTTGTACTTGTTTCCCCTTCAGCAACTAGACCAGAAGGCACCTCTACATGTAAACGCAGCCACAACAGGCCAAAAGCAATTGTCTCCTTCTGTGTCCAATCTTGACTTTTCTTCCTGTACTTAAAATAAATCAGGTAAAGCGGAGGGTAATGGAGTATTGCATCACTGCCGAGGGTGCAGTCCCCTAATGAACTTGACTGGGCATGGAGAGCTGCCTGGAGCTGCCTTCTCAGTAGCCGTTTCCTTTGGTTTTGTTTTGTTTTATCAGACACAAAGAGTTATTTTTCAGAGTTTCTAAACCCTGATAATAGCTTGCTTCTATGACAACCCTTTTCTGTGTGGAAAGACAAATAAGGGAAACAGATACAACAGCTAGCTTAAAAGTCGGTGCTTAATTTTACATGGGTTTACTCCACATTGAACGTTTTCTGAATTGTTGCCCAACTGTAACCACCTCGGTTTTGAAATATTAAGAGCATTAATAACAAAAGTATCTTTACTGCAGGTTAGATACAACTCTTTCAGAGAGGTGTATTGGTGATAACAGCTTGGATTGGTGGCATCACATAAGAAATAAAGCAAGGTTGAACAGATTTTTCTAAAGCAAGGCTTCTTCACTCACAGATACATCATTCTGAGCTAATTGGACCAAATCCAGGTGTCTAACAGGCTGCAAAATCTACACAATCACCATTTTCTGCTAAGTTTATGACCTCTCTCCTGTGGCTGTTCTAGACTTCCATGTTGGTCCTAACTAAGGAGAGCACATTATCTGCAGTGGTCAAGGAGCCTCATTATTTTTTTTTTTTCAGCGAGACCTTTCTGGGTGCCCAACCTATTTTGGGGTCTGCAAACAGTATTTCCTTTCTAATTCAGGGCTGCAGAGGGTCTTTCATTCTTTAGGAGCCACTGTTTTTCTTCCCTCCAAGTTCTAATGCTGAAGCATGGTTTGAACATGCTGTTAAATGGGCCTTGTTGCAAAATTAAAATGTAACGTATCCTAAAAAAACAACTATTGCCAAATGAAATGAGAGCCTGCATGATTTTATTCTGAGTCATGCAAATGTTTTTTTTTAAATATTATTTCCCCCTAACTGCTGACATTTATCTGTACATCAAGTAAACACAAAGCAGGGATGTGTTTTCTTTAACAGCTGAGTCTGTACAGAACACACACACAAAAAAAAGAGTGACTTATAATTGGTATGACATTAGAAACCCATGTAGTAGCACAGTCAGCTTCCATCTCATCTTTGTTCCTACCTCTCTATAAAGGATAAGGCAGTTTTGCCCAGAGGAAGATATAAAAGGGAATCCTCGTTAAAAGGTACGTTAACGAAAAAAAGAACAGCTTTATTGGGGACATGTGCAGAAAGGGATGTTTGAGTAGCAAATGATAATTTACTTTTGAGGTATATTAAAAAGGTTTAATCTTACTGATCATGAGTTAAATTGGATGTTTTAATCAGTTAGTGAGTGCCAAAAATAATTATGCCAGAGTGCTTAGTCTGCAGAATGTGTACACAAAGCATATAAATCCTTTCCTTCCCCAGGGATTTCTCAGAATAACACACAACTAAAAGACAAAAGCGATATCAAACTCATATAAATTAACATTGCAAATGATCTGAAAAATACAATAAATAACATGATTCTATCACTCTGAATATGCTATACAGGGGAGAGTGTCCAACACAAATACATTCATTAATCTCTTATATCCTCACTAAACTTTTTCAGGAAACTTTCCTGCCATTTACTTTCCACAGTTCAATTGAAGGTCATCCTATGCACAGCAAAAGTGGGCTGATGTCTACATACAGAAATCTGTCATCTTTTCTGTAATAAATGTTCAAAACTGAATTAATTTCACTTATTTCTTCCTCTTAGGAAGAAAAGTATGTCAGTATTTAGTACCCACTCTGAAAGCCGAAACAATGCACCCTGATGGATCCATTTATTCAGTTTTGTAGCTTCGCATAGAAGCGTGTAAAGATTTCATTTATAAGGGATCTTTTTTCAATCTAGTATAGTAGATAGCTACAGTGTATGTGTGCATGTGTGTGTGTGTGTGTGTGTGTGTGTGTGTGTGTGTGTGTGTGTGTTCATAATTACTGTAGATTGGATGCAAATTTAAATGAGATGGCAGCTGTGTAGGTGAAATGATCTTTAATCTTTGCAGCTTTTGCAAAATAATTTTGGAGCTAAATTATTTCTATAATCTTTTTACTTGGAAAATATAAGAACATGCCCATCACATGCTATACATACAGGAAAGCTTTTTTGGAAGCACCCAAGCTATTAACTATGAAACATGAAAAATACTTTTAGGACATGAGGTTTTAATTTTTTAATTTCTGAAGTTCCTGATTTCACCCTTTCACTTCATTCTCTTTTTCTTTAATAAGGAAATCTCACAGGATAATCCCACCAACTGGGACTAACAAGATGATTTTAAAATTAGCCCATGCAGTTTCACTCCCTCCAGACACAAAACTGGAAAGGAAAACTGACAGAAAAAAGCAGTGGCTGTTATGATGAAATGGTGAGTTGGTCATTATGATATAATCTTGCCCCCCTTCTAGCATGGCTGGGTTTGTCACAGGCTTTTTATTAACTGTAAAAAGCCATATGCAGGGTATAATTTCCCACTACTGCCAATTGCTCCTCAAGACTTAACTCTACTGAAAGCAACAGAGTTAGGACTGCAAGCTAAATAAGATTATGCTTCCCTTATTCTGCTACCATTTACATACCTCACTATATGTGCATCAGAATCCTACATGCCTTGAATGAATGACTTATTAATAGCTTTTTGCAAGACAGGTGTTTAAGGTACTTTAAGTACCTAAAAATAAAAATTAAACCCATGTGCATCGCAAATTGTGGACGTTGTCCTTGTAGTAAGATAATACCAGCTTACAGAAGACCATTCTCAACTTTATTTATTAATTTCAGATGTAAAATAATTCAAAAATAACATCTGAAATTTGGATTACTATTGTTTTCTTAATGTCTTATACATAAACATGCACTATCTTTTCCTCCCATGTTTTCGCCACTTCATACTTGTGTGCAGCAAAATTTAAAAAAAAAAATAAATCAGGTACAAAACCCTGTGCTATAAGTCTCATCCAGAGACCACCTTAAAGTTTCAGTCACCAATTAAAAACTGGCTTGTTGTACTGAAATATTAAAATGGGTGATTTTGTATGCCACACTTATTGAAATGCCTGCATATAATTAGGTGAGTTAGAGACAGAACATTAGTCTTAAGTATGAATGTTCTGATTTTTTTGCTTAAAGTAACAATTTAATTGAAAAAAAATCTGCTTATGAAATTTTGTTCATAAGCTCAGTGATTATAACAAAGAAGCATCACAGAAAACACCTCAATTATCCATTTGAGAAAAACATGCTGGTGTGGATTTGCCACTAGTTGTACTAGTAGGACTCTAAGGGATAGTTCAAGGAGTGGTGTCAGAGGCTTTAAAATTTCTGTTTCTCTGAACTTTCAGATTCTAGAATGATCTGATGAGGTGGTTATTATATTTTATGTAAAATTAATTTCCTACAATCTCTCTTAGAGAAAAATTTAATACCTGTAATTTTGTCCATTTACACATTTGTCATTTGTACATAAAAAATTGTTCAATATTGTCTTTAATGTTTGGTAAACCATAAAAATTAGAAGATTAATTTAGGTTCGATATGCATAAAACTCCAATTGTTATCTGAGATTATCCATTGATTCCTCAGGGCAGCCAATTTTTTCTTTTCTGCCATTTGTAATTTCTCTGAGGATAAAGCAGAAGAAAAAAATATTTAAAATATACTTATGAAAAAAGTTAGTATTGAGTTCCTGATTATTTTATCCACACTATTGCTAACTGTAAGCTCAGCCTTCCTCCACAAGAGCTCACCCACTCTGTAATACTTTAAGTTTTTTTTTTGTAAAGACAGTTATTCTTTCTTCCATTTTGAGTTGGGGTTTTGCGAAGAGAGGGCTGAGATTTCTTTGCTGTATGTTTGGAGTCCAGGAAAATGGTCAAGAGACAAGAATTCCTGTGAAAAAATGTAGAAAAGGTATTTAAAATCAATAGACCAGTGAAAGGGGTAGAAACCCACAAAAAAAGAAAAAAGGTTTCAAAGCATGATAAAAAAGAATGAAACCTTAAAATCTCTCTGATTCACCCACATACTGAGTTACTTTAATTTTGTCTCTGTCTCAACTTTCCTATCTGCATATAATCCTACATTATCTTTGCCTCTTGAAGGATGTTCTCTGCTGTATGGCATTAAAAGTACATATTTCTTATACGGCATCCTACAGGAGAGGAGAAGACTGGGAAAAGAGAGTAAAGTATTGAGACGATAAAACAAAAATTCGAAGAACCAAGAGTGTAGACCTGTTGTCTTGGGAAATGGTGTGAGATATAGAAAAAAAGCTAATAGAAAAAAAAAATTTGGAAGGGAAGTGGATGGTGTTAGAGAAGAAGTGGAGAAGCAAGAGAAAATAAAAAAGTCGTTCAGGCAGTAGTGCAGAAACACAGGAAATATTTAAAATTAATATGGGCAAAAGAAGGAAAGAAGTGATAAGGAAGGAAATAAAAGTTAAATTGCTTCTAAGTGTTTTGTTCATTTTTAATACTTGCTTGAAAATGGGAAGGGAGCCCAAATACAGAATTCTTGCTTGAATTATATCTTGACAGAGGGGGAATAATAACACAACCCATCTCTATATCTATGTCTGGCTGCAAGTTCTTAAGGCCAGTTGTAGTTTAAATGTGCTGGAGGGAGGGAATAACACTTTTCCTGATTCAGTCATGGCAGTGTTTAGTTCTGAACTGATTGCAAGAGTTTTGAGCCAAATCCCACTGAAAAAAGCAAGTGACTAATTCATGAGACCTTGAAGTTCAACCTGTACAGTGTGGTTATGCCAAGATATTTAAAACAAACAGGGCTGTGCATCTCATGGATGTACATGTGAGAGAAGGAGGAAGAGGCAATTATAGTATATAAACATTCACACCATTCTTTATGCAGCTGAGCATCAAAGAAACATATTTTAATATAAAACCTAATTATTTCAGTCTCTTAGTTTTTGCCAATCCCACATCCCATGTCAGTTACTTGCACCCAAAGCAATATCTTGTTTCCAAGGACACAGAATTGTCTTTGTTCTTTGTTGGGAGTTTCTGCATTGGAAGGATTTCTGATAGAAGGTATGAGTTTCCTTCTTATTAAAATGTGGATGTTTGCATACATGGTGGGCATGATTTCAGCAGGGAAAGGAAACTTCTGGTATTCCAGAGCATAAAGAAAAATTTAATTTACTTGCTAGTGTTTTTGTGGCAACTCTGCTGTTATCAAAGGTGGTTTTGTTGGAATAAAAAATGCTTTCTACTTGTGTTTGACCTCATCCTGTAGTGGAATCACAAGCCCAAGTGCCTGACATTAGACTGTTGCTGTGGAAATTCACACCTCAAATCCTGTGTTCAGTTTTGGGCCCCTCGGGACAAGAAGGACATGGAGGTGCTGGAGCGTGTCCAGAGAAGGGCAACGGAGCTGGGGAAAGGTCTGGAGAACAAGTGTGATGGGGAGCGGCTGAGGGAGCTGGGGGTGTTCAGTCTGGAGAAGAGGAGGCTGAGGGGAGACCTTGTCGCTCTCTACAACTGCCTAAAAGGGGGTTCTGGTGAGGTGGGGGTTGGTCTCTTCTCCCAAGTCACTAGTGATGGGATGTGACGAAATGGCCTCAAGTTGAGTCAGGGGAGGTTTAGATTGGATATTAGGAAAAACTTCTTCCCAAAAGGGTTGTCAAGCACTGGACCAGGCTGCCCAGGGAAGCGGTGGAGTCAGCACCCCTGGAGGTATTTCAAAGGTGTGCCGATGTGGTGCTGAGGGCCATGGTTGAGTGTTGGGGGTGGCAGAGTTAGGATTATGGCTGGACTCGATGATCTTAAGGGTCTTTCCAACGTGAATGATTCTATGCTTCTAAGATTCTATGAAATAAGTGGGATCACAAATAGAAGTTGTTGACCTCAGTGCAGGATGAGATGGGACAGGCTAATGGAACTGTTCAAATTGTTGTTTATTCATATGCAATACAATGTGCTTGTGTGGTATGAATAATTATGCATATTGTACTGCAGATTAAGACATTAGAAGTGTAGACAAATATTGTCAAAGACTTTCTGTGATGAGATTGTCATCTCCTGAGTAGGAGCAACCCTGCCTTAAAAAGAAGGTGCTATCAAAAATGCAAAATCCTTGTTTTGACACAATTTTTTATTCCCTCTCATTTTATTAATTACTTTTTCTTACATCACCTAGTCAAAACCAGAGTTCCTTGCCTCTAGTGTCATAGCTGTTTTATTTAGGTGAGGAATTAATGTAGACTCACCTGGCCTTAACTACTAACAGTGAAAGGAGTTTCCTTTCCCTGCTGAAATCATGCTCACCATGCGTGTAACTGAGCACACATCTCTGCATACATTAAATATTCCTATTCTATTTTTTCTACCCTTTTTTACAACCTTCCTTTTCTCCTATAACTTATAAAGACAAACTGAATCATACTTGGGTTTCAAGCTGTTCTTATTATCAGAGTTTTGGTTTTGCTTTCACCATGGTATTCGTAACATTCCTAGTGTCCAATGTATTTTTCAATAATTTCTCTCAGCTTTGAATGTGACTGAAGAGCACAAGTCCTGTTTCCATGCTAGGTCCCAGTGAAATCAAGAGTCCTTCTACCCTTTGACTTTGGCTCCACACAAGTCCGATTCATGTGGAAGTCATGGTCATTCTCAAGCCATGTGTGATCCCTACTACTGGGTGATAATGCTATTGGTAGATTTTTTATACCTTTATAAAACTCTTAAATGTATATCCCATTAAATTAAGACTCCTTGCAGGGCACCTATTGCTCTCATGATGCCTTCCTGCTGAACTGAGCTGGTAAACAGGTGGTCTGCAGCAGCTTTTACCTTTTGAACTTTTATAGTAAATCATTTTATTTCTGCATATAATGGGTTGTACTAAGGACTAGAAACCCAAATATAGTGATCTTCAGGAGCAGGCAGGTGTCAAGTAAAATGAAAAATGGTCTTTTAGTCAATGGCAGATAGAAATGGTCTTTCTGTCCGTAGCATTTTGAGTTCCCATTACTTTTAGCAGTTCAGATGTACAAGTAGTATATTCTTCAAAATCCATTTCCCACCCTGTTTTCTTTGGTCCTTCTAGTATTTATGCAGTTCCTGGTTTTGGCTCACCCATGGGAAAAATCCACTCTCTCTTTTTTAGGGGATGAATAGTAAGAAGAATAGTCCTGGGTAAGAGGTGAAGGATCTCAGTGCACAGTAAGAGTTCCCTCAGAACATCACATCTGATGGAACATAAACTCAGTCTCCTAGAGGATAATGATCAAACATTGCCTCAGAGTCCAGCAGTGTCAATGATCTTTACTTGTAGGTGATCAAGGTAAGATCATCAACCACTGATTCTTTATCATGTGGCTGGGGTCAGAGGACAGCAGTAGCTGACAGCTGTCATTGTAGAGCATTTCTTTCAGCTTCTTTGTTGAACAAGGAGGAGCATGCCCTATAGATAGGAATTTGTAAGATAATTAACTACATAAAATTAATATGAATCAACTATGGGCTTTTCAAAGTGACTTTGAAATGAAGCTTTATTTACTCCTTTCTTAGATGGTAATTTACAGATCTGTAGAGTACCATGAGAGTATAAAATACAACTTTTATTAAAAGAACAAACATTTTTGCCAATCTATAGTGCTGTGAAGAAAGCAAGAGCAAAATGTGTATTGGGGAGGTTTATTCTGGGAGCAATGGTCATCTAGATAATGCTGTTACACTTCCTAATGGCAGAAATGTAAAGAGACGAGTTATGGAGAATGTTGCTTGCTTACTTGTAAATTAAGTTACTATATTGCAATAGCAGTTGCAGGCTTTATTAATGCTTTGGTTTTGACCACCAGCCTTATCTCCTTATTGACTGGGATAGGAGAGGTCTCTGGCATTGTTAGAAAAAAAAAGTCTGTTTCTAAGAGTATTTCTGTGAAAAATCTTGTTTTCCAGGTTTTCAGTGAGGGAGAATTAGAAGAAATAGAAAATAAACAACCTCCCTAAAGGCCCTCCTTCTAAAGCCTGAGCTCACTTAGAAACTGTTGACAGTTCCCTATACAAAAGCACCACAGATGCCAGATTTCTGAAGTGCTGGGAAATTGCAAGATTAGGTGTTATGCCTAAGGAAACTGAAGTAAGCAAAACAAAGTAATCACTGATTTTTTTTTAAGTAATAAATATATATTTTTTGTTAGTGGGTCTTCATCACAATGCAGAAAATATATACTTTTTCCAGTTGATTTCTTCCTTTCCATTCATTATTTGATTGTTTGACAGCTTTTAAGTGATGATATCAATGCTGCTGTAGAAATATCAAGCATTGATGTGAATTACATTGGACAGCAGGTGTATGTTTTAGGAAAGATTACTTAAGATTTAAATTTGTATTTTAAAAGAATCTGATGGATAACTTGTGCTGTTTTACAAGTAACTGTTACACGTAATGTACTGAGAGTAAAAATGGGATTTTGGCAGTACTAGTAATTGGTACTTTACAAGGGATAATAGATGCTAACTGTGGTTTTCTAAGACTGATATCAAAACAGTTTTGAGTAAATCCTCTATATTGTTTCTGGAGTATATTAGACAAATATTAGCAACCCATGGCATATACGAAAAATGCAGTTTCATTCAGACCGTTACTACAATTGGATTGACTTTTTTTTTGATTCCTCCTCAAATGTCTTACCCTTGATATTTTTACCAACACCTCAGCCCCAGCCCTCAGTGCATGCTTTATTTTTGATATGAGCACAAGTGGATGCTGTTTGCCAAAGGTAAGACACCAGCTGTTGAACTAACTGGTAAAAGACACTGAAGTAGCAGGATAAGGGGCAAATTTTAACTCTCCACTGAAAATATGCCTCTTAAAGGTGGAATCCACTAACAAAATTATAGCAAATTAATGCAATGCAGAGTCTTAATGGAGAATTTCAGTGACTTGTAACAACTTTTTAGGTGAGCACATATGGTCACCTGAGAGAAGAAAAGACCATACTGAACTTCAGGAAGCACAGCTGCAAGAGGTGGTACTGAAAGCAGGAAGAAGGCATGCTCAGTTTAACGCAAGCATGGACACTATTCCCAAGTAATTCCCCAAAATAAAGCTGCCGGTGTTTCGTTCCTCTGTATTGCCACAGCATCCTCCTAGAGAAGCTGGTAGCTCATGGCTCAAATGGGTGTACCCTTCACTGGGTAAAAAACTGGCTGGATGGCCGAGCCCAGAGAGTTGTGGTGAATGGAGCTAAATCCAGTTGGTGGCCGGTCATAAGTGGTGTTCCCCAGGGCTCAGTGTTGGGGCCGGTTCTGTTTAATACCTTTATCAATGATCTGGATGAGGGGATTGAGTGTGCCCTCAGTAAGTTTGCAGATGACAACAACTTGGGTGGTAGAGTCGATCTGCTCGAGGGTAGGAAGGCTCTGCAGAGGGATCTGGACAGGCTGGATCAATGGACCAAAGCCAACTGTATGAGGTTTAAGAAGGCCAAGTGCTGAGTCCTGCACTTGGGTCACAACAACCCCAGGCAACGCTACAGGCTTGGGGAAGAGTGGCTGGAAAGCTGCCCCGCGGAGAAGGCCCTGGGGGTGCTGGCTGACAGCCGGCTGGACATGAGCCAGCAGTGTGCCCAGGTGGCCAAGAAGGCCAATGGCATCCTGGCTTGTATCAGCAATAGTGTGGTCTGGAGAAGAGGAGGCTGAGGGGACACCTTATTGCTCTTTACAACTACCTGAAAGGGGGTTGTAGCGAGGTGGGTGTTGGTCTCTTCTCCCAAGTTACTAGTGATAGGATGAGAGGAAATGGCCTCAAGTTGCACAAGGGGAGGTTTGAGATTGGATATTAGGAAAAATGTCTTTACTGCAAGAGTGGTCAGGCACTGGAACAGGCTGCCCTGAGAGGTGGTGGAGTCACCATCCCTGGGGGTGTTCAAAAAACGTGTAGACGTGGCACTTCAGGGCATGGTTTAGGAGGCATGGGGGTGTTGGGTTGATGGTTGGACTTCATGATCTTAGAGGTCTTTTCCAACCTTAATGATTCTATGATTCTATAATGCAGAGGGAGCTTGTGTGTATGAACCAGTAGGAGAAGGCTGCAGAACAAACAATAAAACTTTGCTAAATTTTACTCACTGCTGCATTCAAAATCAATATAATAACTCAAAAAAAAACCCCAAGGATAAGGAGAGGCATGCCAAATATGCACTAAATCGAGATGTATTTCAGTCTCTTTATATAAATATCTTCTCTGTTGCATTGTGTTACTTTACAGAAACAGGAAACTAGAGTAAAACAGTTTGAGCAGCAATCTCTCTTCATTAACCAATGCCATTAATCACTGAAGGTCTCATCACAGCTCTGAGCTATGAAGCCATTCTTCAGAGGTGCGGAGGGGCTGCAGCAAACCTAAAGTCCTAGACTCAGCTCTGACTCCTGCAAGGAGACCACGCTGAGGAGATCGACCAGCCCTCCTCTGACCTCATTCCACTTATGAAAGGTTTGGGAAGGGCACGTCAACCCTCAGGCAGGTCATGGGTTGGCCTTGCGTAGATCTGGAAGTAGATGGAGGGCTGGGGATGGAAATAAGCTGTATCCTCTTTTTCCCTCCACTGAGTCATTCTTCATACAGGAGGGTTTCGTTTTTTCTGCAGAGTAGTTGGTCTGTTTTAGCGCCTTTCCCAGCAGCTCTCACTCCTTCTTAGAGTGGTTTTTTTAAATTCCCTCACAAACAGGGATATTTCAGTCGTGCTAATTTGGCTGGGCTTACTAATTTTAAAATAGGTCTCAGGATGCGCTTCTGACACCTCCTGAACATACAGCTGTCCTTGTTTTGAAACAATTTCTTTGACCAAGACCTGAGCAAATTTCTGATTGCCTCCTTGTTGTGCTTCTACCTGCTACCAGGGTTGGAGAGGGGAAAGCAACCTTGCTGTCCTGCCATAATACATTTCCCACATCTGTTTATAAGCTGTCATCATCTTAATGAAGCCATTATTGCTGGAGTTAAACAAACTAGTTTTCACTGCAGTCTTGTTTTTATGTTTTACCCACAAGCAATCGGCTGGGTGTCTCTTTCCACAACATTTTTCTGTATTCAACTGTAGTGAACATAGTCATCTTTCTGCTTTATTTTCTTGAGTAGCAATGCTTTTGTTGTTCATTGTGGTCCTCTCTTTGACAGAGTACTCTGAGCCAGCTCTCATATAACCAAAATTCCAGTGCTTTGAATTTTATTTTACATCTGATCAAAAATTTCGTGTCTTCAAGAGGATAATTTTAAGAGGGTTGCTATGTTCTGCCAAAGAGTTTCCAGTTCGTACTTGTGTTGTGCTGCAGGGGTCAAAACTTGCAGCACGACCACCATTTCAAAATCACATTGGCAATATGTCTCTTTACATAAAGCATCAGAAAGATATTTTTGGTTCTTCGTTTTGAATGATTTGATAGCGAGGTGTCTTTCACAAATGTGACACTTTTGCACAGAAGCACATCCCCCACAACGGTTGAACTATCAAAACAGGCCAATAATGGAGAACTCAAAACTATGACTTTTCTCTTTGCCTCTGGCTAGCCCTCAAGTATGATACTTTTGAATACTTGTTCTGCATCTTTACAAGTTTTTTATATCAGTTTCTAAATTTGCCAGAAAGATGGAAAAAATTTCAGTAACATGTGCACTTATGCTCTGTATCGTGATCCACATTATTTTCTACTGTGGTAAATGTGACTTAAGTAGCTTAACTACCATCTTTCAGCATATGGCTTAAATTAAAATGGTGTTTCCATTATCTTAATATCCATGTTTGTTTTTTAATGGTTGCTCTAGTCACATATTTCTAGGAATGTTTTCTAAAGTTCCATACTCAGCAGTGAAAGTATTTTAAATTATTTACTTCGGATACACTGATAAAAGCTTTCATGCTGAAACATATACATATTTTCTAACCCAGTCTCCTTTGTTTCACCACATGAAGAGCACTAAATAAATGCAAACTGCTTGTTCCATCCCAAATAATGAATAATTCCTGCAGGATAAGGAACATCCAAAGAGGCATCCATGGAATATTACAGGGTGTGGAGGGAAGTCTGTGTTTTATGATGACCCAGGTAGAGGAAAAGTCTCTTCAGGAGTTTTGTTTTAAACTCTATCTTAGATGTGGTCATTATAAATTCCACCTGAATTATCTGATAGCCTTTCATATAATTAATATGTCAAACATTACTGACTCTTTACATTAATACAATTAGCTACAACTCTGGATTATGTTGACATAATAAAAACTTTTTATGAAGGTTTTATGGGAGGAAAAGATCCCCACAGAAATACTTTCCCAGGCTGCTTCTTTTGGTATAGTTTTTGAGTTGAGTGTGGATGGGGAGAAGGTTTCAGAGTGTGTCATTATCTGAAATAAACTGCGTAAATATCCTGTATTAAACTCATATCCAATTCATCCTTTGAGGCAGTCTGATTATTATTTCAATTTTGAGTGTAATTACTTGATCTCTTTTGTTGTTTCAGTATGTCATACACCTCTTTTCTCCACTGAAATTACTGTGGATGCAAATCAAAAGGATTCAGGAGACCCTTTTCATGCATTTCTGTGAAATTTCCTGCAGACTCATTCTCAGTGCTGGGCACCATGTCTTTCATAAAGTGTTTGCCACAACATGGGGTTTCTCTGTTTTTTTCTGCAGATACTAAGTGAATTAAAAAACCAAGACTGGAACTAGGACCATCTCAGTAATTTTTGAAATCAGTACCCTTGAGCCTTACAGAGACTTTTTCTCAGGACTTCTTTCTTTCTTTTTTTTTTTTTAATCCTCCAGTTTGCCCTTTTTGTAAACTTTGAGTCTGCTTTAAATTTATTCTAAAGGCTGTGGATTAGGTTTAATGTTGTTGTAAGATTTGATTTAGGCTTAAGAGTGTTTCTCTTGGGTTTGTTTTCTGTTTCTTTGGATTCCCCATTTGATATTATTGTACAGCTAAATGTCTTTTAATGTTTTGCTATTTATTTAGCAAAAGCTCTCCTAGTCAGAAAACTAATTTAAAAGGACATATTGTGGATAGAATGGAAGTGAAAAGAAGTATGAAAGGAAAGGCCTTCACTTTAAAAAACTTTTATAGCAAAATTATTCCAGTGCACCCTATTCTGTTCAAGCAATTTTCCCTATTACAAGAGGTGTTTAGCCCCTTCCTCAATATTTAGTTCTTAATCTTCTCATCTTCACAACAGCCTGTAGAAATTAATTGCCTAAAAATTATATTAAAAGTTGTGATCCAACCCTCTACCCACTTAGGGCACTGTCTGACAACAATCAAAAAACCGTAATAAACTTGGCAGCTTTCGTCCATCATTCAAGTGCCAAAAAAAGGGCTACTAAAACCAATGTTTTTATTTTATTTATTTTATTTGTAATTAATTACTGCTGATTTTTTTTTAAAGAATTAATATGATGATATGTTTTCCAACTTGTTCCTGCATGTTTACTAAAACCCTGAAAAAAAAAACAACCATTAATAGTACACACACTTTCCATTCAACTGATGTTCCTTCAGGGCTCTGCAGCACAGGCTTCCTACTGAACTTGTGATCCTACAGTTATTTCAAGCCTGTAAATAAGAGGGTTTGGCTAAAAGCTGTCATTAGACCTGCTTCTGCAGAGAGAAACATTTAATAGAAGCATAATCCTCATCTGGGTTATACAGAAACCCAACAGTAGTAATAAATTAAAAAAAAAAATTATATGTATCAGAGAAAAAGCAGAGTTAAGGAGTGAGACGAAGCTTGCTGAAATCAGTGAAGGCCCTCAGTACATTCTGGATCAGTCCCTTAGCACTGTAGAGAAAGCTCGGTTTGTGCTCCAAAACCATGCTTGCTGACATTTTCTAAAGATAGATGATAATTATTTCCCCTGCTCTGAATCTGTGATCCCATTTTCCCTTTTTTCTGCACTTGAAGGCATTTACCTCTGTAAATGCCATGATACCCGTTTTTGAAAATATGACACTTATAGGAGAAATAGGAACTGCCTTCTGGAGCTCAGACCAGATGTTGTTCCTCCCCAGAAATACCTTAATAACACTTTTCCAACCACTGAGTGCCTTTCTGCACTGTTGCTACTTCTTATGCTGATAGACATACAAGCTTCTTACTTGAAGAGTAAGTGCAGCCTATTTTAATTAGCTATTCAAAGCTTTATTTGTGTTTTATGGCTTCTATAAGGTAAATTTTGAACCAATCCTGCAAGAGAGGCATGAGGGTATTAGTGTGCATGGATGACCTTTCTAGCTAAGCAGACACAGCCTCATCTAGGTGGTAGACCCAGTTTGGAGCACTGACAAAATTATGCAGCTCTGGGTGACATCATAGCCTCATTTTGCAGGAAAAGACCAGCTCTAGAAGAAGGTTCCCATGCGCTTCCCTCTTTCTCTAGTACACCGATGCAGAATCTATCGCATATTAACAGTAAGTATCAAAGTCAAGGTGGAAAAATGTCGAGATGGAAGTTTCCGAAAGGCAAAAAAAGTTCTGTGGTTTTGTATTCTTGAATACTGAACAAACCAGGACAAATCTTCTTTGGTATAAGCTGCTTGAGCCAACTCCCAGCTACTCAAAGGACCACTCTGTCCCATCATGCAGTTCCCTGTTGTCCTTTTCAGCAGAGGACAATATTACAGGTGAGTGAACTCTGAAGAGCTCCAAAGTTATGAAATATTGTGTTTGATTATCCCTCGCCCTGTTTTCTTTTTAATCTCTTTTTTTCCTCAGGGTTTATTTTCCCCCAGAACTCTTCCAAGAAAATTATTATCCAGACCTCTTTGGAGAGATTTTTCTTTCTGTCAAACAAACTCTGTTTCAAAGATTCTTTTAAAAAAAAAAAAGAAACTGTATTAACAGATAACAGCCATTGTGCAATTTTTGTAGAGATGTGTTTTCTTTAATCAGTGCTTTTACATTCATTGAAAATAAAAAATCTGTTTACTACGCTGGGGGAATTAAGCTCCAAAGAGATTGTTTTAGTTCTCTTTGTTTATGATGATTTGTTAGCTCTTGACTGCAGAAATAATTTTGTTGTTTACATTAATCTATGGTGGCAGTATTAACTTCACATCATACATAAATATAATTATTGATCATTACCAGCTGTAATTCAGTGTTAGAATTACAGATTTACATAATTGTGCTATTAAGTGTAAACTTGAACTTCATATCTGGGGTCACAAATAACTGGAGGCAGTAGAAACAGAAAATTCTGATTATATGTCATTCATATTTTAATATATGCCATTGCAATTTTGATCAGTGTTAATGTAAATATTTTTATGTACTATGCAGCAATGAGATGCTAATGGCTAGAAATTACAGCAATATTGATCTAGCTAATAAAATGGAATGCATTAGTAAGAGAGGATATTTATTATCTGCTCAAAAAATTACTATACATCATCTGCCCAAGGAAAATTTCCTCCATCAAAGTTTGAGATGGCATTCTTGCTGGAAATGGTGTAAAGCTCTTCTCAAGTAAAAATGAAACACAGTCACAGGCTATCTTGTTTTTGCTGCCTGCAGCTTTTCCACTGATAAAACTTCACAGAGGGGAACAAGCTCTACAAAGGGACTCACTTCTGTAATATGTTCTCTTCTCCTCCTCGTCTAATTTGCACATAAAAAGATACTCCAGAAAGATCAGTCAATACAACAGGCCTTCTCGAAAAACTGTTCTGCAGGTTTTAGGGGAATGTGCACGCATATCTGCACAGATCAGTGTCTTACTAATTGCCTCAAGTAAAACCTGTGAACTCAGTTTTGCTCTTGGGCACAATGCAGGGAGACGTCTTGGAGGATACACACCCAAACCAGCTGGACTGCTACATATTACAAAAATTATCTGATTAAGGAGAAAGGATGGCACAAAATCAGGATTTGTGTATGATCAGACCAGGTTGTACAAACTCAAAAACCTTCACAACTTCCCAGAATTTATTCTTTGGGAAACAAGTCACATGCAAGAAATTTAGTATTCCAAGCAACTGGAATAAATTCTGGTCTTCCACAGGGAGTGGTTAACTTACCATCATTTGCAGCCCTTATGCCAAACAGAATATGAATAGAAACTATGCTGAAGTGAACACCCCTGGCTGGCAAAGGAGATGGAACAAATCCATTGAAATGAGCACATTTTTTCCGTCTGGTAGTGCCAAAAATTTGTGGTCAAACAAGCAGATCTTAATCCAAAATGCATCATTAATATACAACATAAAAAATGGAAGACCACTCAGTGAAACTAATTCATTGAACACTCTGATAACTTCTCTGGCAAAGAGAATATGTTAAAATGTCAAACCAGTCCTCCCTCAATAGTGTATATGTTACTTTATTTAAAATACATAAATAAAATAATACAAACTGGAATAGCTTATCAGTTTTTCTTTGTGGTTATCTACTCTGACCCATCTGTTTATTAGTTTGTATTTATCCCAGCCAGTGCATTGAGAAAGAGAGTGCTTAAAACATGACAGCCCTAACAATAATCAGGCCCTACATTATTTGTTAAACTGAACAGTATCAGCAGGATATGCATGAGTTTAGAAAATGTCTTTGTGGTAGAGCTTGAGAAAACTTGGGTTTGATTTTGAAAGGAAGAGATGATCTTCATGTATTAGTCCTCACCATTATAGACCTGCAGGAAATAACACCACAGTTTTAATAATCTGATACATGAGTATTGCTACTATTAGGAATTGGCACTGCTTGATATCAAAAGTACCCTGCAAGCTTTGAGTGTATGAATGTGAAACTAATTTCAGTATCAATGTGAGTAGGAGATATTTTTCTCATTAAATATCAAGAATAAAGTATGTTATGACTTTTCAGATAAAGGTCTCAGATGACGATTATTTAGCCTGTAAACTTTTTTTCTGCTCCATTCAGTAGAGGAATTGTTAGTCCTGTGTATATCCTTGTCTTCTGATCCATAGGAATCTATAAGGGCTATTATAGTTTCTGTCCTATGTTCATATATAATATCAATAATTACTTATTCAAGCTGTCAATTACTCTGAATCTTCTTGAGGCTTAACTGAAACTACCCCATGCAATTTTACATTTTCTGAAACAAGTGGCTTAAAAAACTAAGTCGTTCATTTCTCTGAAAGCATCCTTTAGCTCCACAAAAGCACTTTCAGAACACTAAGAAACAGAAAAGTTATGCTCACTTGATATTATAACTCTTCTGCTAATTTTTGAGCTTAGGAAGCAGAAAGGAAGGTGAAACATAATATAGAATTATATTATTTCTGCATAAAATTTCTTCTTGTGTTATTTCAAGCAATACCAGAAACAAGTTGTGAATGCCCAGAGTAGTTCTCAACAGCCGCCTAATTGTTTTGGAAGCTGAAAAACACAATTATAAGGAGAACAGAGATAATACAAGCATGGCAAAACCTGTCTGTCTCCTAGTGAAAGCTGTTTTATGAGGATGTATGGCAGAGATAATGTCAGAATCAAATCCAGTGGTGAAAAGTGTCAGGAAAAGTAAAAGAATTGCAACCCAAAGTATCTGAAATAGATGTAAGGGGTGATTATTTCAACTTGAATTCTATTGTTCATTGTGGAATATCTATGAATGTTAAAAGATTTGTACAAAGGGTCATGGTGGAGAATGAAGTAGGAAAGCTACAATCCTCAGACACTGAGTTGTATCATTCTTCATGAGAGCTTTTAGACTGCATATATAATCAAGGAATAAGTGTATATTTCTTTCCAAAGTTGTTTAGAATTTATTCATGCTTTTAGATAAAATACCATTTTGAAAGATCTGATGTTGTGAGGAAAACTAAGAGCACATCTGCTTGCCTTACTTGTTCTTCTATAGAATATTATTCTGCAAAATCTGTCTACTCTGCTACCAAAAAATCAATCTCAATTAATTTTCTGGAAGAGATATTTTTGTATATTTTTTTTTTACAGCAGAAGTAGGAGTGTCATTCATATGTATTATGAGACAAAAAGGGTGTATTCAAATATTTACATAATAAATATTGTAAGTTTCTAGTAAAGGCATTTCCTACCATTGCCAGGTTTGTGGTCCACAAGGCTGAAAAAGAGCCGCTAGATGTCCCATACCTGAAAGACATCAAGGAAAAACAAAAGGTAAAAATGTGAGCTTTAAAGGCTTGATGATGACACATACTTTTAACTGGGATTTGATTTCTCCAATTTGAGAGATCTTTTGTGATTAGGTAATTTAATTTGATCAAGGCAGATTCAGGTTAGTGGTTGGCCATCTCCAAAAGATAATTTTTTCTCTCCTTTATTTACACATCATTGTAGATACTTATCATGTTTCATAAAATTAACCAAATACCTGGCTAGAAAAATAATATTTTTCTACAGCAGTTTAAGAAAGCTTTTCTGCTTACACTTTCCTAGGTTTTTTTCATCATCTCACCTAAGAAAATTTCCTTACACTGTTGGGGTTTGTTTTTTTTTTTTGCATCTAGAAATTGGACTGTGAAGAGAACGTTATTTCAAAAAATCTTTTGAAAAGTGTTCCACAACGCACAGTCAAGACTCTAATCCCCATCCTAAAAGGAGCAGCTCCACATGTCATTGCAAAGTTCAGTGCATCCCCATGTGAATGTAAGATGTGAATTTATGCTTTTGGAAAGAGGAGCAGTCTTGAAATAATGTAAGTACCATGAAATAACATTAAAAAAAAGTAGCCATTCTAAGTGTTGGCAGGACTTATATGATCTATTTATTTATCAAAAATACGGACAACTGTGGTAAAAAAAAAAAAAAAGCTGGAAATTTAGCTTAATGAAGTTAAATAAGCCTCCCCTTATGAGCTGGAATATCCTCAGCTGAGCAGCTCTTTCTTGACAGAATCTGTGACTCACGCAAAGTTGCATAGGATTACAACTTTATATAAAAGTACAAATATTTTTAGGGTAGTCAGTGGAAACTGAAGATTGATGTTTCCTCTTTGATATGTTATGAAATATATATAAATCCATGAATATATATCTAATGTTGTATATACATGTATATATGCATTTAACTAATATTGTCTTCAGAAGTCAGAGATAATTTAATAAAATCTGGTTTAAAACCATGACTTCACCAGCCAGTTAAATATTTTGCATGAAACATAATTTGCACATAAATCAATGTTGACTCTAAAATGTATTAAATAATACGTGTTGCATGATGTAACTTTCCTTCTACATGTGTATCTTAGCCTGTAGCTTCCATTCTGATTGCAGTATCTGGGCTTCTTAGTATAAAAACTTTATCCTTCACCAATTTCCTGTTTGCAGTCTTGTATACTTAGAAATAATAACTACTTTTATTTTATTGAACATGTAACTCTGCAGAAAATATAAAAGGAATGTTGTATTTAAATTATTATTTCATGTAGCAATCTTTTCAAGATGTTTCCACTCAAGTCATAAGAATGGTGTAGCTTGATGTATTTCTCTTCTTCATGGGTTCACCACGGATTCACACATATGTCAAACAGCTATCTGCAGTTACATCCTATGGCTTGTATTCTCTCAATACCACAAATGTTCCTGAGCTCCAGCAACCATCTTGTGTCCCCTCCATTGTTTACCCACAAAAACCAGCATTGCTGCATCCTCTGTGCTACATTTGCTTCCTACGTACCCACATTTTTTCGATAACGCTTCATGGAGAGGATTCCTTTGGTTCTCCCTTGTCAATTTATTTTGGGAAGAGAATATTTTAACATGAATGGAGTATCTAAATTAGAACTAGCCAGAGATACAAATGCCACCATAGGAATACCAGTTCAACATTAAATATGAAAGATCAGATCTGTGACAGCTGCTTTTATTCTGAAAAAAGGAGAGAGAGAAAGAAACCTTTGCTAAAACTTCTCTACAGTGTCCTTTTTTCCATTTGAGATCAACAGGCTCCTTGTGTTTTTCTCATACTAAGATGTCTCAGAGATTGGAAGCAGTTCAGATATATTCCTTCCACAAACAGCAATATGCTTCCACAGTACTAACCTAAACTGTGACTTTTCTCCGGAAAGACAGCCTCTGGAACACTACTGCATTGTATTGAGACTTTCCACCTAGCACCTGTTGATTAATGGATGAATCTAAGCAAAATAATAATTAAAAAATTGCAAATATGTTATATACCCTTGCAAAAATAGTAATTTGCAGGAAGTGTTGAATGTTTCCATATTTTTGTTCAAAATAATATCTGAATGTTAGTGTTTGACATTTTCCTGTTACATGAAGATACAAGCTTCACCTAATTTCTTTTTTCCCCTCTGGTTTTGTTTGCTTGTCAGACTTTGGAGAGTCGTGCTTAGAAACTTAAAAATCAAAAGGCCTGAACATTTGTTCTTGACATTAATTCTAACGTTAGGTCAGTATTTTGCACAGCTGTTTGCACTTTATAAAAGCACAGTTTCTTTTCTGATAGGAACAATGCATTTTAAGCCTACATTTTACTGGAGATTTAGATGTGTGAATCAGTGCTTGGAAGATTTAAAGACATGAAATCCAACACAATAGCTCAAAGTGAAAGGTGAAAGGTCACACAATGCTTAAACTGTAGAAAAGCAGAATTAAACTTTGGAAACAGACTCCTGAAATGAGCTAAATAGAAATCAGTAGTAAGAGAAAAACAATGAAAAATAGTTTATATAGAAATATTTTTACACCGTGCAGATTTTTAATCCAGGAACTGCTTAAAACATGACTACTTTCTTCATATCTATTAGTCTTACCACTCTGCATCCAATGGCATGTTTATTCTTGAGATACTAGAGCAGAAGAATTTTTTTTGTTAATTGTCTCTTTTTTTTTTTTTTGCTATAAATCATGTAGATCTACTAAATGTGATAGTAATATTTTTAGACTTTAAAATCAATATTTTATACTTGGGTCGTTAAGGCTTTTTTATATAAGAGAGTACACTGAAAAAAAGTGTTTTGCTAAAGCAGAACAGTCCAATGGATAAAAGTGAAATTTTGCAATATAGAAAACATTTTCCCCTTTTTTTTCATAACTGCATTTTTAATTTCTATGATTTAAAAAGAAGTATTAAAATATTAAAAATACCACTTTATACTTTCCAGCCTAGAGAGGCAGTAATCACTGGAAAACTTACAAGAAAAGGCTCAAGAGGGTGAAAGAATTTTTTAATATGTCTTCACTCACCCAAATTCCAGGAGTTCTGAATCAAAATTTTAGAGAATAGTGCTTATATTTCTTTTTCTCATTTTGCAATTTTTCTTTTTAATTTTTCATCAGATTATTCTTCTGCATTCAAGTTAATAATGCCACCTGATAACAGGAATACTGTGAGAATTCATATGTTAATGTTTGAAAATTTCCTTTATTTCTTTGACTGAATTATAAATGTGAATAAAAAAGTTATTTAGTTATCTTCTTTTGGCTAGATGGTCATGGCAGCCATCCCAACATAGATGAGGTGGGGTGGATCACACTGCAGTCATATAATGAAGATTACGGAAATGCAGCCTGCAGAAATGTACTCTACATGCAGCTATGAGTGCATTTAACCATAGAGCACAGAAAAATTAGTGCCAAGTGCTGCAACAGGTCTTGCACAGGAATCTGACTAAGGTAATTTTACCAACTACTGCAGCTTGAGAATATGAAAACTAAGGAAAGGGAGACGCAATAAAACTGTAGTCATACAATTTTGCTAACACAAAATATAGAAAATCTTACGGTGTGCTGCATTTGAGACAACAGCAGAGTTTTCTTGCAAAACTACAGTCCTCTGAACTGTCAGATACTCTGACTTCAGCAGACAACACAGCATATAATTTGGACCTTACACAAGTAAATTAAAACCACATTGCTTTTGTTTTCCACAGTCTATTTTCTCCTCATTAATTTTGCCTCCATTTTCAATCTGATAGAAATGGCTTTAATCGCAGGAGGCCAGATCCTCAGCTGTGCCGGATTTGTGCTTAGCACAGCTGAAGATAATGAGTTTGGAAAAGTGGCTTTAATTTCTTGCAGCTCCTCACTCCTCCACGCCAAGTAATCCCAGGGTGTGAGCAGTTAATTAACATCAGGGCTTGGGATCTACAGGCTGGTCACAAATCTGTGTCCTTGGCATGCTCCTGGGGAAGGATGCTCTGCTATGGGTCATGTTTTGGGGCATGACCCAGCACCCACTGCAGGCAGAGCTCAACTCAGCTGCATGAGAGATGAATTTGAGTGGTTATTCAGCTGGGGAGCCTTCACTAGGCTTGTACATGTTTGTAGGTTCCCACCTGCTGGACTTTTGGCCATCCCTTGTATGCTTTTGTGAGCTGAAGCACTTTTGCCAATGCCAGTGCCAAAGAACAAGTTTCCAGGTAGAATGAATCATGAAGATACAGGCAAGAAACTTACGTGGTATGTTATTGCATAGAGCTGTATTATATACAATATTAATATGTGTTAAAAATACTGTAATTATACTGTACCAAATTAACCCATCTACTTGTTTAGAAGCTCCTTCACACTACAGTTACTTTAAAAAGAAAAATTAAAGCTCTTCCAAAGCAGATTTTCTCCACTATTTTTTTTTTCTAAACAAAATTTTATCAACATTGTTAAGGTTTAATGGAAGATAATTTGAAATTAGAAGGCAATTCTGAATGCAAAACTCTTTTTTGTTTGGGTTTTTCTTCTGTCTCTGCATTTTTATGTGCAAAGAAAGAATAGTCCACCTGAAAGAGAGAAGAAAAAAGTACACCATGTCCTCTTTCCAGAGCAGAGGGATGGATGCCTCACAAGTGCTTTTGTGGGGTATATTTAATCATGTTTTTGGTGTGGCTCCACAGCTGTTTTTTCTCTTAGAACATACAAAAATGTGTAATGTGTAGGAAAGCACACACCCAAATACTCCATTTGGGATGCTTTTCAACCTCTGCTTGCCCTTTTGAATAGAGGAATGACCAGGCATTCATGAGAGGTTCCAACATTGTTCTTTGTCAGTCGGCACAGCTGGGTGCCCCATCTTCCTGGCACCAAAGACCCAACCTCTTGCTCCCTGGGGACATCTTTCTCCCTTCTCCTGCTCCATCCTTTCCTTTCCCTCATTGCATTTTTCCACCAGCGTCTTTTGCATGTCTTCCCTCTTTATAGGGAAAGGGCAACCATAATTTACCTGTAATCTATTTCTAGTTTCAGAAGTGTTTTGCACTACTGTTCGGTACAGTTTTTCCAAGGCAAGGAGTACGATTTAGGGGATGACTTTTATGAAAACACTTGAGATTCCGGCTTTGGGACTTTCCCCGGGTCATTTTCTGTAAATATATAATATGATTCAGGAACACTAGTTTGAAAGCCAGCACAGTGAAAAGAAGTTTTACAAAAATGAAAATAATTAGATATAGAAATGTACTGAGAGTAGAGAAAAGAAATTAAAAAAAAAAAAGGCAGATGGAGGAACTGTATAATAACTAGTTATAGGAGAAAAAAAAAAAAGTCATTGTTCAGAGTGGATTTTTTTCTTCCTCTCTCTTTCTCTGAAAACCAGCTCCATAGGTTTTTCCAGACACTGCACCCCTTTGTGGAGCAATAGCTTCTGACTCCGCCTGTCCGTAAACCAGGATACTAGTGCACTTTGCTTGTAGCAAACGGTGGCCGATCCAATCAGTTCCAACTAGATGCAAATAACTTGCAAGACCTAAAAAGGGTTGGACCAATATGTGAATGCAGTCACTGGAAACAGGCTTCCCAAAGCAAAATACTGTGTAATTTAAAGGCAAGAAGAGTGCACAGCAAGAAAAAAATTTCTATATGACAGATAGCCCCTATGTTGCATAAAGATCAGAGAGGTCTGGCTTGCTCCTGTGGCTGCACCCATCCCTGTAATCTTTAAGTCTCTCAGACTACTGTCCAACAAACGATGTTTTTTCATCCACTTCAAAGTTCTTTGTTTCAACATCCTTGCCTGTCAGCCCCTCAAGTGTACAAGTTGCAACTATACCCCTGTGAAGACAGCCACACAGTATCACTCCACAGGATGAGCAATAAGCTGGAAAGGAATGATATCTAAACTGGTGCATTCAATCTCAGTGAATGAAGCTATACTTAAGTTATTGTTCAGTTTCCAGTCCACCAGTGGGCTAGTCTGCTCCTCTTGGAATTAACCACAAGTCAACATTAAGCAAAAAACACAAAAACAAACAGATGGAATATATAGTAGGCATAAATACTGCAAATATTTTAAGTCCATTGCAAGATATAAACTTGCAGTGAACTGGGGTATCTACCTGCAAGCTTTAAGACTGTCTTGTTTCTCAAAGACATTGTAGTTAGGCAACCTATTCTTTCAGGTCTTACATCTCATATACAGCTTCAGGGTTATTAGCACAACATGTGTTGACTGGTCATCCCTTTAGTCAATTAAGTAATACAAAGCAGCCTGCATTAAATACTTTCAGTGATTTTCTAAAAGCAAAGGATGAAAAACTGAAAATGACTAATAAAAACAGCCCGGAGAGCGCCTACCTTAAGGTCTTAGGTCTTAGTCTGAAATAGCAAAGCAGAAAAGAGACTTGATGTGGTGGCTACACAACGGCTTTTGTGGAGTAAGATTACTAAACATGGAAATTACATCTGCCCAGATTCTTTTCACATGATATCTGGGCCTGAAATAAGGATCACTCTCTAGGATGGGCATAAAATCTCTTAAATGGTATATGTAGAGTCTTGGTGTTGCAAATACGTTCCATATGTGTTCCAGCGTCTTCTTTGGGAATCATTCACACCATCATTCACAATGCCATCAACTCCAGAATTGGCTGTTCACATTCATTATGTAAATTGAGATAGTGGTTCTAAATGGGGATGAATGGGATCTACCCATAGCCAGTAAATACCATCCCATCTCAAGATTCTTTTTTGCATTAATGGAAAATGCACAAATATCTATTCTTATGTGGGAGCACTTCACTTTTCAGCAGATGGCACTATATAGTACATCCTACTGTGCTTTGCACTTTGCTTAAAATACCCTTTTGCCAACTTGACTTGGAAAACATGTTAAGTGTGACACAGAAAATCTTTGGATGATCTGCAAAAACAGGAAACATTCTGACCGTGCTGAGGAAGAATAGCACGAGGTTCCCATCTCACCAGAGGCAGGAAATGCCAATCCACACGAAGTATTTATTCTGCCATAAAAATATACTTTATGAATTTTTAGTGCTCTGACTCTTCACAGAAGCTCTTGATGTTGGCTAGAGTTGGACACAAGTAGGCAAGAATCACTTTTCTAATTCCCCACATGCTTTCTTGAAAAAAGTTTACTCTTTTATCCTTCTGAAGAGATACTGCCACTTAAAACCAGCCATGGGTATTGAAGACTGGGATTTTGGAGACTAGCAAACATCTACCTGGAAGACGATTGTAGCTTACCAAAGGGCATTTCCCAGGCAAAACTGAGATCTCAGTTTGTGCTGTAGTTGAGTTCCTGATCTCGCACACTGATATTTAGTCAGTGGAAAACTTTCCCAATGTGTACAAAATTACTCAGAATAGCAGCCATGTAATAAAGGAGGTTAATTCCAGTAAGGGGACTTTGGATGCTACTCAGTGTGGGGAACTTGGCACAAGTTGGTAGAAAAGCTCTAATTTATTCAAACACTCTTTGGGGCCATGAAGCAGCCTCCAATCTGAAAAGAGCAATGCCAGGAGAGAAACAATACTTCTGAGTCACACCCTGCTTTATTCTTGGTTGTGCTTCTAGAAGGTGCCTGGATGACTTAGAGGTCCTTAGATGTTTTTCAAGTAACCACACCAAGCCTTGCCCTTGGTAGCTTAAACTAACCATGAACCTACATATGAAAAGATTAAACCTGGATTTGGGGGTGGGGTGGTGTCAGAGTTTTTTAAGGTTCAGAGGGAACTGGAATGATAGAAAGTGTTCAGAATTCTGCTTGTAAGTAAAAGATTGTCACAACAGGTTTTGTTTAACTTCCATCCGCTACAATAACACCAAGGTTATCTCTATTTGTTGTTCCCTCTTCATTTCCCCCTCACTCTCTTGCTATTAAGAAATTGATATTAATAAAACACATTTGTCACAGCTTTTGCCTTTTCTTAAGTCCCTAGACCTCTCGGCTGAATAGTTGTAAACAGATTTGAAAAGAAAAGCAATAGCACCATAATTTTGCCAGAAGTTATAGTTCCTATCATGACTCTGAACCTGTGAAATTTTTGAAAGGGAAAGAATGTGTGCTGGCAATAATACTTGATCTGTGTTTCAAGAGCAGAGTTGAAATCAGTCCTCCCATGGGCTGCAGGCAGAGACCATGAAAAGGATGGTCTCCATAAGCAAAACGCTGCAGTCCTTCCTGTCCCCTCCTCCCTATCTGAATGTACAGAAGTGGATTTCAAAATTAGATTCTGCATAAGTAACTTCCAGAGCTCTCATCTAATCTGCAGACTTGTACACTTCACAACAGCTTAGGGTCTGGCCTCTACTTTTGTGCAGTCTTTTTTTTTTTTTTTCAGAATGACTTCTGCCTTCATGAAAGCGTGAAAAAGTATATATACATACACATTTTACATATATATATATATACACACACAGCTTATATATATTTTTAAAGAATCCTTCTCCCTCTTTATATCCACAGTACACATAATTGTACACCAGAGCAGGTGTTGCAGTATTATTTTGATAGTAAATGTAGCACATACAAATGTCATTATTCCATTTGGTATTTCTGGAGGAACAGGATGCACATTTCCCAGGGACAGGCAAAAAGTGCTGGATGAACACAGAAAAACTTTCAGCTGTTCTTCAGTAACTGAGCTTTCATTTCTCAGAAAGTAAATCTCAGCTGACAGGGATCTAGCAGTATCCCTTGTTATTCTGTATATAAAGGCCTTAAGTTTACCACATTTTTTTTTTGTTCTTTCTGGAGGAAAAACGCAAGTGGGATTCATTCTGCTCCTCTAACACCACTGAGGTCTGTAGATGCACTGTCACCAACCGAGCACCAGGATGCCTGGGGCCAGGGCTCTTCAGAACAAAGATTCTCTAGCTTGGACAACAAACCAGAACCCACACAAGTTTCTCAGTACATGTTGACCGGCAAGGGACTCACAGAAATGGGGAGCATCCAAATCTCAGACTATGCAAACACAGAAAAGGATACCCAAATAGTCACTGCTGTAACCTGGACTGAAATCATCAGAATATCAAAAACTAAGAGACCAATCCAATTTTTATCTACCCCAATCCAATCCCAAATGGAAGAGATAAATTTATTTTTTTGCAGCTGTATGGTCAGTAAACTAGAATGATGTAGAATGAAGGTTCATGAATAAGATAATTCATGGGTAATCTGCTCTGTTTTAGCCCAGTTCTGTGTTGTTGAAGCACCATTCTCCAAAGTGGTACTACTGTTACAGGTAATTTAAACAAAAAAGACTGTTCTTCAAAGGTGGTGTTGTTATACCGCAAAAGACATATACTTTTGCACTGTGTACATTGCCTGTCAATGCTCTGCACAGCAGCAAGTATGGTATGCACTGTGGCATTTAGAAATTAGTGCCTTCTCTTGGATTCTTATCCTCAAGCCAACATTATCAGTTATATATGAATGGGACAGATCTATGAGTTATTAAACATCTGTTTGTATAAACACAGTGAAAATAAACTTAATGTGGCACAAAGGTGTATCTGCAAAACAGATAAGCCTTTGCATGAAGGTATATACGTTGGGATTGTTTGTGACCTACTTACACATGTACTTGCTTGATTTCGCAATTGCACCAGTTTCCCCCTTTATATAATACAGTGAGTGAGTACAATTTTAAGGCACATCTTTGTACTCGTATTTGAAAACATAATCTAAAATACCAGTGTGTGAGCTCCATATTAAAATGCACATTTACAAGCATTAAAATAAATGCAACGGTGCTCACAAAACACTGATTTATTTTAGTCATTAATAGTTAAAATTCCCTTCCTCTTTCTTATGATCCTCTATTCATGTATAAGTAATATAAGATAGTTAAAGAAACCAAATCTATACTTGTTGACCAATATAATATGATTCTTCTTGATCCTGTAATATTTTTTTCAAATAATCACTTTTTGCATATTTTCTAAAACTAACTTTACATTTTAACTAGACATGGGTTTAATCCTCGGGAAGACTCCATGTGGTATATGCTACCAAGCTGTGCTCTATTGAATTTCTGTGAGCATGGCAACTTCCATAGAGAGATTTATCTGACAGCCCTGTAAAAATATGCTGAGCTCTTGTTGACTGGACTTTTTTCAAATAGCCATAGGGACATTCTCTACTGTTTTTAGAGCAGCTACAGTTAAACACAGGATAAGAAATTAAATTAGTTTCATATTAGATAAGCTGTGTATAGATGAATAAGACAAGTTTTATTAAATGTTACAAAACAGCTGATAAAAAGCTAAAGATATAACAATTTTTTATGCCACTGAAGCCACTACCACAATCTTTCATTTCATTTTTAATAACTATTTGATAGGACCATGCCACTTGTGGAACCCATAGGGAGATGACACCTACCTGTTAGTCTGTAACACAGGAAAAGTCTGTAGCAATATTGCATTTAATGGGGATATTTTATTCTAGCATTCCTAATTTTAATGATGGACCTCCTCATATAAAATAGATTTGCATTGTTCATTAACCCTTCAAGTAGGTACCTCACAGGCTGGTTAAAGTGATGTGGGTCACCTCTCAACTAAGTCCTCAGATGTGGAAGTGGTAAGGAGTAATCCAGCAATACCGTGGAGTGCTCACAGGGTGAAATAAATTAATTTTCAGTTGGCCTTCAAATTTTATTCTTAATCAAGATAAACAGCAAATACATCTGCTTATTTAATTCAATTCTCCACATTGCTGGACAAACAGGAAGCCAAAGGTTACTCAGAGCAAGTGTGCACTACAGCTACAGTGAAAGTAAGGTAAATTAGCCCACACAGGAACAGTATTACTACAATTAGACTTCTAGTATTACCTCAAGCTAGTTTGCCAATTTGAGAATCTCTAGATTATGCTGCAGACACTTCTAACTGCAATGTGGACATGTCCCTAGAGATATAGTGTATTAATGTGTCCCTCTGCGCGGCAATGGACTTCACAGTCTCTCTCTGAGTCATTTAGGCTATAACTAGAGGTTATTTATTCAAATTAGTTACCAATGACCTTAATTTAACCCTTATTTTAAATATATTTACCATTAAACATCAACAATTCAAATAGCTAATAATTCCAATGCAACTGTAAAGAAAACAAATACAGAAAAGCTCTGAAGCTCTTTCACTATCACTATGTATTGCATCAATGAAAAAAACATGCAAATAAAGACCAAGATTAGCCTGCCACAAAGAAAAGCAAGCAATAAAGGAATTGGTTCTAATTACTCAGGAAAATTGCTTGTTTCCTTTCTTAGTTTCATTTTCCATGTGTAACTTTCCTAATAGTTGTTTTGTCTCATGACTTTATTTCTACAGGCACAGACTCTTTTACTGAAGGATTATAAATGAACAATGTGCAGAAAGTACTAGCTTTCTGTATTTAAATAATTTAGCAGCCAACAATGATAAAGAATTAAATTTTCCATTTTAAACAGCTGTGTTTCCAGGCTTTATGGCTATAAGGAGACCCTTCCAAACCCAAATAGAAAGTAAAGAACAGAAATGACCTTTGCTATCAAGAGTTATGTAGAGAGAACCTGAATTCCCTTCTATGAATAGGCTGCTAACTCTGAAGCTTAATGATGAATATTTAAATGTCAAGATTAACAATTTTAGCTGAAGTATTCAACTACGTTCTTCTTCACTGATGCTGAATTTAATAGGAGCCGAAAATTTAATTAGTGCCTGCTGTAGCTAGATCAATTGATGAAAGTGATTATATGGTTTGTTTACTTATGACAAGAGGGAACTGGGATTGGTGATTGAGGAGGTCCCATCTACTTCTGAGTTCCTTAATATCAACAAATGTGTATGTTTATACCGTGACTGTAATGTATAGAGACACCAGTAATAGGATGGTGTTTCTAACATGTATACGATACATGCAAGACACAAGAGAAGGTGGTTGTTGACAAAGTGAGAAAATAATGTCCCCAAATGTTATGTTTGTTCTACGTACTCCTATGCAGCCACCGAAAGATGATACTGTAGCTCTACGCTGGGGCTGAAGACATCAGTCATCTCAGTTTTAAAACCCAAGCTCTCTTACCTCTTTTTAGCTAGCAGAAGTCTCAACTTTCTCCCACTCTGCTATGACATTTCTGAATCTTCACCCCTAGCAACTCCTATTTTGTAGCCTCACAAGTCTCAGTTGCATAATTCTTTCACTCATTGTCACATTTCAGTTAATGAAAATCTTAGAAAGCTTAATTCATTTGAATTTGCTACAGAATTTAGAGCTAGTGTGACTCAGAAAGCTGTGGGCATTGCTGTACTATTTAAAACCTACATACAGTGAAGCACACGGTGTTTTGGTTACAAGAAAGCAGGCCAATATTAACTCCTATATGGCTTAATTTCATGTTTAGCACTCTTGCTGTCAACACACAGAAAAACCCTAGCCTGTCATCACATTGCTTGGTTTGCGTCCACATACCAGGAGCTCCAAAACGGTGGTCAAGGTGCAGCTAGTGAGATGCCAACCACTTCAAAGCACTAGATGGCCTGGCAGGAGTTATTTCTGTCAATGGTGATACTCACACTGGCAGCTGCTGGCGATAGCAATATCTGACAGGGGAAAAAAAAAAAAAAAAAGAAAAAAGAAAAGGGAAAAAAAAAAAGGAATCTCTCTCATTTACTCTTTTTTTCCAGTAGATTACAAAATAGACTGAAGAAACTGCTGAAGCTCTAGTAGAACAACAGACCTTAACGTAATTCTGAATCGTGCATTTTCCACGCAAGGTATGGATTTTATTAGCTCTGTTCACTCTGTTCTTTAGAGTTCAAGGGATGATCCATGGAAGACGCTGGCTGACACTAGTCAAGCACAGGCAAGCTAAAGGAAGATCTTTTTCTGAAGCCAGCAGATGATGTTACATATGTTTAAAGATGATACTTTATTAAATGCTTTTAAAAATGCAGCTGTCTCTATTCATGGCACTGGTATACCTGGAAATTCTAAAGAAATAGGAGGTATGACAATAAAAATAAAATAATTGTACTAAAAAAAATATATATATATAAGTGATTTCCTTATAACTTCTCTTTTACAGTTTTTAAATTTCATCCTGGGTTTTTTCCCCAGTTTTATTTTTGGCATGTTTTCACATCAAGAATATTTAAATAATTCAAGGGAAAAAAATCTAAATGTCTTAATGAAATTAGCTCTGTTGAATTCAAATCAATACTAAAAAAATTCACCACCAACTGGGAAGACATCAGGCCTAGGGAATTTGAACAGATACATTTCAGTGAAAACCATGACTAAAAAGATGTCTGTTCTTAGTAATCCCCTCCTTTTTAGATTCAATCATTCAAAACAAATTTTGCATACTTTTCATGTGTATTTCAGTGCCTCCCATAGACAGAAATAGATAATGGATGAAACCACCGTCTGATGAATATTGTCCATAGATTATCACAAGCAACCAACTTGAATTAAAATTATGTTTTTACATAAGGACTTTTTCATTTCAGAGCGTGGTCTGTACGACAAAAAGAATCTGTGTATTTAATGCTGAGATTCAGAGACGAGAAAGCCCAACATGAACAGTGTTGAAAGTTCACAGGTCTTGAATTACTTACCCTGTATAAGAGCAGAAGTCACACAGATTCTGCCCAAAATAGCTGCAACCTCACTGCTTTCTTCATTAGGAAGGACTGCAATTAGTACATCTATGAAGATCTATTTGTCCACCAAGTTATTTAACTACATTTATCCACAGCCCAACAGTTAAGGTGTGATGCCCTGGTGGCCTTTAACCCTTGACCAGGCTAAATTTGTCTCAGTTTTCAGGGAAGCAGTTTTTGCTGCCACCAGGTGGTTATAGAGTTGGAAACCTGCTCCTTTTCAATAGGGCTATTTCATACAGCCCTACAGCCTTGGTTGCTGCTCTGGGTTGCAGAGTCATCTCAAGGGACCAGGTTGATCAGTCATGCCAGGCATATCGAGTTTGGGTGGAAGCAAGCTGGGAAGGTCGAGCTTCAGGTTTGTGAGTAGGCAAGGGCGGAGAAAAGGGGGCCAGGGGAGCTCTCAATCAAGGCCCATAGGCTGCAGAGTGTCTCTTTGTACAACCTTCAGCAAACCTTCCTTTGAAAAGGCAAGAGTCAGAGTGGGAAGGCAAGGAGGAGAACCCCCTAGGGTGGGAAGCAGAGGACAGCCCAAGGACAGTAGACTTTCTCCTACTGACAAAGAGATATGCCCTTGGAGCAGGGGTTGTGTCCAGCTGTGTGGTCTTTGCCTCCTGTAGACCAGAGTTTGTGGTTCTCATCTCTACTGTTATGTGAAAAGTGGCTGCCCCTCACCCTGAGCGGAGGCTGAGCATGTTTGGAGTCAGCTCTATGTGGATGAAGCATCTGGGCACAGCACAGAAACAGCACAGAAATATGATGGGAAAATGGAGTCGAATTAGGTCATCCCCTACTGTTCCTGAAGCTGGAATTTAGTCTCCTTGTTTGCTCTCCTGGGAGAATGTGAAGATATAATTTTCATAATTAAAAAGTCAATATTTGACAAGAAAAACCTGGTACCTGGATTCTGTGTGCTTTCCCTCTTACTTAGCAAGTTATTTGCTGCCAGAATCATAAAAAGATTAAGTAAGATTAAGTAATACACATATAAAAGTGCTAATGGCATGTGCTCTTCGTTAAACAAAGGCATATGACAAGTGTGAGACCAATTTGGTCCTCGGGACAGAGCACCAGTTTCTCTGGGTCCTGCTAGGAAGCAAAAGAAAAATCCATGTCCATTGTTCTTTGTGGCAAACACTGAAAATGAAAATTTCAATTTTTATCCTTTCAGGTTTTTTATTGGGTTAGTCTACAATTTTGCATTCAGTAAGATATTTGCTTCAGGCTGCTGCTGTTTTTCAGAGTTTAAGTGGTTTGGCTGTTGCCAAGAATACAGACTGAAAAGGTAGATGGGTCTGATCATGTCATATGAAAAAATGTACACGACCCTTTGCTTGAAGGGTGGCTTCAAATTTGGCAGGTATCAGGGTGTGCATATAGAAATGCTCATGAATGCCCATGCATGTTTGTTCAAATTAAGACAACTTTAATATTATTAAAAATTAATGAAAATAATAAAAATTAGTTGTGGTATAAGTTCAGTACAGATCTGGCATGTTGCCAGCTAAATTCTTTGAATATTTTATCCAGAATGGGTATGCTCTATTAAAAACAGATATTTTATTCTGATGCGAATGTACATCCAGCTACTCTACAAAGAGTCTGAGTACAGTCACCTGAAAATGATAGAGGATACTTCATTTTTGTACAGCCCATGAAATCTGTATGCATATAATTTTAGGGTATATTATGAAAATATGTTCATTAATATCTGGGATTCTCAGAAGCTACTCTGAGAAATGCTTCAAAGTACATTAACAAATTAATAACTTTATAATCAGTGCAGGTTTTCTATCCCTTGCAATAAATAAGGACTAAGGCAAATAATGGAATGAGAAAAATAATTGAAATATTGAGTAGTTCGTTACTCATCCATTGAACACCATCCGTTTTATTGACTCAGTGAGGCAAAAGGCTTGGGGAAGATAGGACAGGTAAACTTGACAAATCTGGAGTTGCCTTTAGGAAGTTTCTGAAAAGTGCCTCTTCCAAAAATTTTGTTGCTGTGCACAACCCCACAGAAGGGTTAATTTACTAGCTGATCCCTGGAAGCAAGCACTCGGGATGCAGGTGCAGTACACAGACTCTTCTCTGCCTCTCCAAGCCTCCTAAGGCTGGGCTCCCCAGGCGCCTTCACCAGGAGGTGCTTAGCCCAGAGGAGAAGGGAGGTTGAAAGAATTGGGAGAGGGTAAAGGAACATACATGCTTTCTCAGGAAAATAGTGGGTGGGCAGGGAGAAAGAATTGCCTCACTCAGATGTCAGCAGCTGAAGATATTCTTAAAAACAAAAGCACAGGGCAGCCTACCCCCAACTCTGGTCCTCACCCAAAGAAACTCTCATCAGATAGAAGGCAGAGGGTTTTGCGCCTCTGGGAGCAGAATCTGAGAAACCACAGGAGGGGTCAGATGTGGAGATAACACTGTGATTAGATCTATCATCACATGTTGTCAGAAGCAAGGTTGCCTGGGCAATCTGAATTCTGGCATTTACTAAATTTTGAATGTTTAACTTTGCAAGCTTAGCATTCTTTCACTCTTTTTAATGTCTTTTTAGTCTCTTTGGCAAGATGCTGAATAGATGTGTGCATATTTGTAGTTAGGATGCAGTTTTAGAGGATACAGTTTCCATGGAGTGTGTAAATAAATCCTATTTTCGGAACTGTATAAACCAAAAGGCTTTCCCATTCATTTCCTTGACAAATAAGCTTGCGGTTTTACTGAGGCTTTACTGAGGTTTTAATATGTTTGTTAGAATTGTACGGAGTAGTACTATAAGAAACACCCACATTTTTTCTCATTCTTAAACAATTATATGCCCACAGAATTACTCTTGGAATACTGCAGAAATGTACGTAAATTAGACTCTAAACTCATATAGTTGTCCCATGCGCAAATGACATCAGAGAGAGCTAAATTTTGCACAATTTCTTTTTAAGTTACAGTTATATTCTCGTCCAATTGCCCAACAACATATTGTAAGAGGGAACATAATTTGCAAAAGTGCAGAAATGTAAAAACATTCATGTTTCTTTTTCTTATTCTCCTATGATTTAAACAAGGAGATATGTATTACTTAAATTAAGCATACAAGTTCTCTAAAAGGATAAACACCTCCAAAGGAAGCAATGTCCCACAAGAGCTAAACTGCATGGGAGAATCTCTCTAGACCCTGCTAAACAGGGTTAAAGTATAAGTACAAATGGAGATATCTGAAGGGGTCAAGAAGCTCCAAGTGCCCAATTCTTATCTTCTCATTAATATTTAATGCAGTATTTGAACTCCAGAAGCCCACTCTTAATTCAGATGCGTGGGACCTTGTTTTGGCATAGAGGCCTTTCTGCCTAGTGGTGAAGTCATCATAGGAAATTAGTGACAACACACAGGCAAGGCAGATTTTTGTCAGTTTCCTCTTTTTAAAAGTGGAATTCACTTGGAAATCATAAATATGTTTGGCACAACTAGAAGCTGCACAACTTCTGTAATTTTCCTCTGGACTTCAGTCATTTATACTGTAATTCCACCTATCGTATTTATAAAATTAAAATTACAGAAGCTTGTTTTCTGTTGTATGTTTTTCTTCATACAGAAAATGTGAAAATTAACCTCTGAGCCAGTCAAACTGTGCCTGACTCCCCATCTGGTCCAAACAAGAAAGTCACCTATGCTGGGATAAGAATACAAGAGTGACTGGGTCAGCCCCTAGAAGAGGGACGAAGGTGAAAGGATGGTAAGAGGGATGGTTTCGGGTGATGTGAGAATCAGCCTCTGCCCAGTATGAAGACCTAATCCAATGCACAAGGTTGGGTGACCCATACGGTGGTAAGTTATATCAGTATTAAGTTGTATAGCAGCCATGATACAAGATGAGCACAGTTTAAAAAGGGTAGAAGGCAGAGTAGAAGGGCAAAACCCTTGCGCTGGCCCTGCTCTTGGTCCCATCAACATAGACATCGATAATTAAGTGCTCTTGGACCTGTCCATGAACCACAACGTAGTTGAAAAAATTCCTCAGGCTATGAAACTGTGACTCAGAAAAGCACTGACTTTTCAGTGGCTTAAGCAAAAATGATTTTCACTTGGAAAACAGAGGATGTGCATGAAATAGCTTTTTTGTAATACATATTCTAACTTCTTGGTCCACCATAAAATATCATTTTAGTCAACATAAGTTCATTCAATAAAACTTAGTTGTCTTCTTTCAAAAAGTATCATAGCAGGTAAGCACAAAAACTTCCCAGATATCATTCATCACAATGTTCATCCTCGTTCAAGAATCCCCCAGTTAGCAATAATTACTAAAACTTCTACTTTCTTATGAAGTACGATAGCCTTTTTTTATATTTGGCATAGCTGCATTGTTATGCCAAAGGAATTGTTATGCCTATACCAGCTAGAGTTGTGACAACATGTGTGTGCTTATAAACTTCTGCGCGCGTTTGTGCGGGATGCCCTAGCAGCAGAGAATATGGCCAAATGCTTCAGCAGATATTGGTGCATTTATTCTTTTGTTGTCTTATATTTATAGGCTGCAGCACGCATTTATTTCAAAGTATAAAATGTTGATTCAGGCTGTATGCGCAGAGGAGCTTTTTATAGGTCATTGGGACCGAGAAAATGCCGCCTTTTTCTCATGTCTCATAGCAGTATATCTTGCATATCGTTCAGTTCTGGAAATCTACGTTTTGATCTGTTTGAGGATACCAGTAATAATATACTTTTGGAAATAGTTCTCAAGTTTACATGAGTATCACTATCCATTTTGTCACCTGTCACATCTAAAGATCCACAATACCGTAGTAAAATATGCTACAAGCCTGGATTGATGTACTTTGTTTAAGCCTGTTGACATACAATACTTTCTTCTAGCTACTGCTGAATATGTTAGCTATTTATAGGCATTGAAATTCACCATGAATCTGTGTTTAAGTCAAACCATGTAGAAAGAAAAAGAATGTATGATTATTTTATGTTTTATGTAAATATATATATGATGCCAATATCAGGTGTACATTCAAAGGAAGAATGAAAATTCAAATCAACATTACAACAGCCCAGTCTACTCCAGTACCATTTTTAACGCCTGCCAGCCACCTTCCCTGCTCTGAAAATCCTCTGAGTCTTTCAGAACAGTGTAGATATTACCATGTTGTCTACACAATAGAGGTGAAGGTGGAAAATTTTGGTGTTGAAAATATAACCCTAAAAATCAATCTGAAAACATGTTCCCATTTCCAACTGATTTTTAAAAGGCAGAGTGGACGATAGTAGTTGTAATGAAGATGAACTGAACTGGTAATTATTTAGCCACTGGCGGATGATATGCAAAACTAAATCTTACTGTCAGTCGTAGACATAACTAGTAACATTTAAGTGCCAGATTTATGAGATGTAGCAATCCATCTCCATTATATGTCAGATGCTTTACTTAAGGTGGGTTAAAGGGGATCCCAATTTTTATCCCAAGTGAAGTTGCTTTATCTGAACATTATGCACCTTATTCCTCTTGGTGTGCCTCTTTACAGTACCACTTTTCCATTCCTATACAGCAATCATATGAATTTGAGTCAAGCTTTAAATAGGCTATAGCTGTAGTGTTTTGAATATTTGAATAATACCTTTTATATTTGTGTGTAATTCACTGACAATAATTAGAACTGTTTTAAGATATTACCACTAAAGAACTCTTTGCTGTTAGGCAATTTGCGAGGCGAACAGCCAGTCTGGATTTTGTGGACAGTTAGCAGTTTTAGCCTCAGGAAGGAGGTACTTTACATCTACCAGCTCTTCAAACCATGGGCATTTCAATCCCAGCACCTTTCTACTACTAAATTAGCACATAGCCCAAATGCCAGAGTTAGCCAAAGTAATATCACAATCAGTATGAAGAAAGAACAGTAAACTAGTACTTTGCAAAGTAGGTCCAACTGTAGCCATTTTCATTTAAGATGGTGAACCTATCTACAGATTTTTATTCCTCTGCACAAAGTTCCTGACTTCATTTAATGATATTATCCATTTCCTGTTTGTACTCATGAAAAGATATTGGGGTTTTGACAAAAAAAAAAAATATGAATGGAGTTTATGGATTTTAATGCTTCCAACTGATGAAACATTTCAGGTTAGGAATTCACAAGACTTCATGAGTTCCCTCATATGGGCTTTGTCAGCACATGGATGGGAAACATACATAAAATATCCTCCAATGCTGCAGAAAATGGTGTCACTGACACATTTACTAGTTTCCAGTGTTTTTCTGAACTCAGTACAGAATAAATGTCCCAAGATGGTGCAGAATGTTTTAATTACTATTGCCCTCTATAACAAAGTGAAATTTCTGCAAAAAAATAAACATTCCTAGTCCAAATGCCAGGTAAGAAGAAGTAGCAAATTTCCGCAGTTAGTGCAGTGATTATCCTATATTCATGAGATTTGTGAAGCACTGCAGAATGAGAACTTCTGCACAAACTTTTAAAATATAACTCATTGTGTTATTTACAAACCTATAAAGAGAATCCTAAATTAAAAACCTGAAAGATCTGAGAGGTGAGCCAAGCACTACATATTTGCTTGCCTCTCTTTGTAGGCCAGTTACTAAATTTTTGCTACATAATGTTTTTCTAAGCAAATATTCATTGAGCTAGCAAAAGTATTAGAGCTAATCACTGTAGTTTTCCTTTAAGATGGCATTTTTACATGACACCCACTCCCAGGATTACAATTTTGTTTTGACACACACAATAACATTTAACTGCTGGATGGAATGAGATTATTACCTCAAATGCTTCAGCACGAACATATACCAGAAACTCTAATATTTTCCCATCCTTTATGGACAAGCACAGGAAGAGCTTTAAAGTCCTGTCACTGATGGCGGTGAATAATTTAATAAAGCTATAATTTTAAATATGCACCTTTATCCAGAAAAATACTTGAGCTTATGCTTAATTTTAGGTGTAGGTGTACTGGCTCCCACAGGGCTCTTCACGTGCCTCAATTCTTTGCTGGTCTGGGTCTAATCAGCAACACATGCTATAACCAAATTAAAGGCTAGGTTGCCGCTTCAGGCACAGCCTTAAGCAAGAGGTGATGTTTAAGCAGCCCCACCTCACAAACTATCCTGAAAATACTTTTATTCACAGACATACACAGATCTTTTAAGTTACAACCCCTGGCACTGGCACAGTTACTCAAGTGAAAAAATAACCCTTATACAGGGGACTAGGAATCAGTTCTCACAGCCGTAATTCCTCTGTAGCTTCTGTTTTGTGAGGCAAAGGTTGACATTTCTGTTGGATAAAAGTGTTGCTAGATGTTTCTTTCCCTGCTAGTCACTTACAACTTTGCTCCCACATAGAGGAGGGACAGAGGGCTTTACTGCATAACACCCAAGCAGTATTTGTTCCCTTCCTCACACCCTTGCTGGGACTCCAAGGTGAGGCTACCTCCTGTAATGCTGGCCCAGCAATGGGGGAGCCTTCCTTTACGAGGACACATATACACAGATGTCCATGGTGGACTAGCTGAAAAGCATAAGAAAATCCCAGCCATACATTTTACCTCCCTACAGTACTGTTCCCTCTTGTGACCATCGAAGTCTGAATCCTACTACAGCCCAGGTCTGAATGTTCATCGCTCCTGGAGCAACGTAAATACAAATATTTATCCAATGGTGCCTTTTACCAGTTATTTTCAGCCACTTCTGTGTCTGGCCAAGAGCGAAGAGCTCAATTACTAAAAACAGGGAGAAGTGGGTATATAGGTATTTCCAGAAGGATTCAGTTGTAGTTCAAATGCCCTGCAATACCAGGTTTTCAAGATAGTCTTGCTAAGATTCATGGGGTGCAACCAATATAAAAGCAGCTATTTAAAAAAAAAAAAAAAAGAAAGAAAGAAAATTCCAGTGACTTTTCCCTCAATATCTAGATCTGTATCTATCTACAACTCGATAGTTGTAGGACAGGATGTTTCCCTATTATCCAAAAGTGATGTAAAATTCTTTTGAAGAAATGTTTTTGTTGGCTCTTTTATACTGTTGCTGTCTCCCTTGTGACATGTCTCTGTAGCTTGTGTGGGTTAGCTTCTGAACTAATTTAAACCAAGAAAGACAAATGTATTTTAAAAAATTGTCCTACACTGACAAGCAGACTGATCATTTTGCATTCTAGCTTTTGTGAGGGGGGATAAAATTGCTATATAACATTTTAGATTAAAAAAAGAAATATTCAGCATTAAATATTCAACATTAAAGTTCCTCGAATTTAAAAATAAATCTACAGCCTTTCTTCTAAAAATGCTGCTGTCAAGTACTGCTGATTCTCATTCAGGAAACACACTATGTAAGAATACTGTATTTATCAAGCTAAAGGAGAAAATGCTTTGAAAAATTAGTGACCTCTACTATAGCCTATAACAGCTTTTTTTTATTGTGCAAACGTGTCAGGGAATGGCGTCTATTTGCCGACGGACCCACACTTTTCCATTTTGAGGAACTATGATGCTGATATCTGTCAGTGGCATTCCTGAAAATGTTTGACTTCAGAGACATAGTGCTGTTAAAACACTTACTCAAGAACTTTCTCCTTGTGACCAATGAGCCTATAAAATATGTAAGATTAGCTACATACACAACTTACAAGGTAAAGTCATAGAGCCACTGGATGAAGGATAACCAGTTGACATTCCTTCATAGAAATACAACTGGGAAGGTTTTTTTTACCTTCTCTTCTCAGTCCTTAGTCTGTTTCTCATGCTGAAATCTTCCCTTAATTTTAATTAGTTCATTCCTGGAAATACTAGCATGGTGAAGAACGAATGATTGGAACAAAGGGCTGCACATATGATAATGAACGTTGCCTAAGTGCCTGAGGGGGAAGCTAGGAGACGGAAACCTGCTTCACTGCTGTGTCTTCTTACAACAGATCATTGTGGACCACACAGTGCTGGCCTTACTCCAAGGCTTACTCCTTACCCTGCCTTCAGGGAGAGCAGAGGTTCTGCAAATTCAATGATGGTGGTATGCTGGGATGCCATGAGGATACAGCCAGGACCAAATCTTAGAGTGGGCTACATGTAGCATGAAAACACAAAGTTTTGGGTACTAGTCTTATTCAATATTCATCCTCACTGAGTTCAAAGAGTAAATGTAGTAGTACTCATAAAGTGGGATGCAATAATGGTTATTAATATTTAAGTAATGATAACAACAGGAAGGATATTTTCTCTGGAAATGGAAGAACTAAAATTTATTTGTCCTACAGCTGGATAAGTTGAAGTTTATTCCATCTAGCAAGCTAGTCAACAACCTTCAGCCACTGTTCGATTCTGGCAGTTTTCAAAAGATCCTAAACAACCTTCTCATTTCTGTGGGTTCGAGCGC